>CAUYLG010011535.1:0-187500 GCA_963573385.1 Cacajao melanocephalus | reverse complement strand
GCCCCCGGTTCTCCTAGCATCCCTGTGGAGTGGGCTGGGAGGGTGGAGCCCAGGCTCAGCTGACAACCCAAGGGCAGCTCCACCTATAATGTGATCCCACCACACCGGGAGGGACACAAGCAAATAGACACATGTCTCCTTGCCGGCCCTGTGTCCTCCAGGTGGGAACCGGAATAGTTCTGGCAGGCTGGGGACCAGCTCTGTGCCCACGCCAGGTGGAGACTCCCTACTCCTGGGTCAACCCCCAGCTCTGTACCACTGCACCCCCAGAGACACTCACTCAGCTCCAACCTCAGAATTCAGGCCTCCAGTCCAAGAAGCAACCTGGAGAGATAACTGAACTAGACGCTTACAAGCTCTAGGGCCAGACTCCCTGGGTGTGACTCCCAGTTATTGGCCTCTTTGGGCCTCAGTTCCCCCTAGAGGAATTATGTGAGTTAATACCTGGACAGTTCTTAGCATTAGTATGGGTCATTTTCACTAGATGGGGTCGTCGGAGCCCCAGGTTGGTTACTGAGCTACTCCTTACACCCTGTGGCCAGGAGAAAGGGGAAGATAACTTTGAAACCTGCCTGCAGGGGCACATGGCATAAGACAGGAAGGAGGGACAGCTTTGTCTCCCAGACTCTCAGCTATGAGTGGGGTCCTGAGCATGCGGCTCAGGGAAGCCCTAGCTGCAGAGTCCTGGTGGGCCACAGACACGAGGGGCCTCCTACCGACGCCCCAGCTGGATCCATCAGGGGGCCTCCCAAGGCAGTGGAGTGGGGAGGAGGTGCTGAAAGACTGAGCTTGGGAAGCGTAGCACGGGACCCCGGCCTCCCCTCCCCCACCAGGCCAGGATGAAAGCTCCTTTCCCTAACCCCTTAAGTACTGAGTCTTGGTCCTCATTAAAAACCCTAATCCTTCAGCCCCCACTGCAGATGCAGAGGCCTCCACTCCCAGGTCTGGCCGGGAGGGGACAAGTGATAGTCTCTGTCCTTCTGCACAATCAGGCTGGGTCTAGGCACCTAAAGTAGTGGTCGGTGGGCATCTGGGGACCGCTGGGACCCCAGGACACAGCTTCTGGGAAATGGAGGAGGTAGAAGACAGGCTTCTGAGGGGAGGAGTCCTGGGAAAAGAGGGATAAGAGGAGGAGATAGTGGCAGTGTCCTGACCAAGTGGGAGAGTCCCTGGCAAGAGACACTTCTCCCTTCCTTTCACCCTTGCCACCCCAGAAATCCCCTGCTGAGGGGTCCTTAGATGGTAGTCCCAGGCACCCAGCTCAGGCACCTCTGCTCGCATGGAGCAATTGAAGGCCCAGGATCCAGGCCAGGGCACCCTCGGGGCCTCAGTTTCCTCTGCTCTCCAATGGAGCAGATCACTTCCTCACTTGCTCCTGCCTCCCCTCCTGGGGCCAGCGTGAGGGCAGAGGGAAAGGCCAAGGCGAACACATTCTGGCAGGTAAGCGTAGCAAGTGCAGCAGGAGGCAGGGGACAGCGTTTGCTACACGTTTGCAATTGGCTCCTGGTTCCTGTGGCCAAGTGCTGGCCTGCATTATTTCCATGGGTCCAGAGGTTTCCCAGTGAAGTGTGGAGCAATCTCATTCCTTCCCCTTTACCTCGATTCCTTCCCAAGCCTGCTGAGAGCAGCTACTCTAAGCCTTTCCCTTCTATGCTGCATAAAAAGGGCTTTGTTGGGAGGCCCACGGTTTTCCGGGCCTACCATTATCCTCCCATATCTACAAGGCCTCCTGAGCTAGGGGTGCTGGGCTGGGGGCTGTTGGGAGCTCTGGGGAGGGAAGACAGGCAGCCTCCCAGGCTGATGGGCCAAGACACAGCCTTTGTCTTCAGAAGTCACATTTGGAATCAGAGAAACACACACTCTATGTCGTCCAGTGTTGGCTGAAAGGGGCAGGTGGTCAGTTACACAGATCTCATACATAATCAACTGTATTTCATCAAAAGCGAGACGCACAATTAAATTACACACCACTAAGAAGGAAGACCGCTGCTAATTAAACTCTGACACAGTGCCTTTTTGTTATTGACTGCAAGAACATCCTGATTTCAGAGATGTTAAATGTGAAAAATGTGTGTCAGAGAATCAAAATAAAGTTAAAAACATTTCTATCAACATTTCTCTTGGATACATCGCTTTCTGCATCTTGCAGTGTTTACTTAGCAGTAAACACTGAGGTTTCTGAGATCAGACATAAATGTATGATGTAAAAGATGAGGTAAAGCCGTCGGCACAGTACCTGGTATAAAGTCAAGGGTCATTAAATGTTAACTATTGTTGCTGTTGCTATTATATGTACAAGGAGTTTATATGTAAATGAAAATCCTTTGGCTCCCTAATCTTTCAATGTTCTAGAGGCTAAGGTCTGAGGACTCCAGTGGCTAGAGTCAGAGGTGCCGGGAAAGCCGAGGAGGCAGCCTGGAGGAGGTGCTGTTCCGTGTGTGAACTCTGCTGTGTCCCTATAACCTTGGGAGGCATCAGAAGGGGCCTGAGCCCAAAGGCTGCTTTTGCCAGCTCCCCAGAAAAGCGAGGCCCCTGACTTATTATCCCTATGAGTCAATCAATCAATCATCCAATCAATCCATTCATTAAGACACTTACTGAACACCTGCACCATGACAGTCACTGTGCTAAGTCTCTCCTCCAGCAGCCCCCACCTGGCCCCTGCCTGTTGGGAGCATTCAGGCTCAGCTATTTGAACTGGCACATCAAAGGGGGATTGGCCCTGACCCCTCATCAGAGGCGTCTTTCCAGGGATCAGCCTGAAGAGGTGGCAGCTCCTCCCCTCTCTCACCATCCCCAGTCTCACCCATAATAGGGGAAGGGATCTTCCTTTCCCAGACACTTCTAGGCCTTTGTAGAGCCTGCTTCCTCTGCCAGGGCACTCTCGGTTCTGTGCTGTACAAAATTCCTCTCTCTCCCTTTCTTTCAAAACAGGTTTCAAACCTCTTCTCCCGAAAACCTTTGAAAACGCCTGTCCTCCACTCAGCTTCGCTGCCCTGTTTCTTAGTGCTCTCAGAACATAGTCTATACCCTGCAAATGGGACCCTCCTGTGGTCTGGGGTTTCTTTCCTCCAACCTGTCCCGTCTCATGGCCGGCTACCAGTTGTAACAGGACAGGTGATCTGGCACTAGGGTACTGATGCCCCACCTTTAATTCATAGCATTTTGCCTCCCAAAGTTATATGGTGTGGTATTGGGGAGCTAGGCACTATGACAGGCACTGGGGTGGCCCTGCCCTCGGAACCCTCTTAGCCTGCTCACCACATTCCTCTTGCCTTGAATCCCATCCTCATCCAGTGGGGTCCTGTGGTGTGCCTGTCCTTCATCAGACTGGTGTGTCCCCCTGAGAGGGGAACACTGTGTGGTGAGCTTTGCGGGGAGCCCTTTGATCCCCTCCAGCTGCAGAGCACTGGATAACCTTGTCCTCACTCCCCCTCCTACCCAAGCAGGCCCACGGTTGTTTATGGTTCAAGTGCAGACCCCAGGGGCCGAGGCCTCTCCAACACCCGGAACTGAGCTGTCCCGTCCTCAGCTTTCCAAGAACAGGCTCTGTCGAGCACACATGGTTGTGAAATGATCCTGCTGGGCTCTCCAACAGATGAGGCCATTTGTGGGCTGCGTGGGCTGCCGTGGGCTGCCAAGGGTCAGGCTGGGGACCTGCGTGTGCTGAGAGTCAGAGCTCCGGTTAATCTCCTCCCTGCACGCAGCCTCCGGGAGCAAGGGCTGGACACAGATGGGCATTCTTTCCAAGTTTAATTTTGAATATGCTTAAGTTATTTTAAAAGCAGTCTTGCAATATCAGGAACCCCAAATTAAACTCACACCTATGTTCCTGCGGGATGGGGAGCTAAGGCCTTCCCACTAGGACTTCTCCGGAGCAGAAAGCACAGAGAGGAAGATAGACTTTCCGAGTTGGAGGGCGGGACAGGTTGCATTATTTGTGGGCCCAGTGAAAAATGACATGTGAGTCCCCCAGTGAAAAATGAAATGTGAGTACCTTGTGCTGAGGAGGGGTCTGTGGCCTGAGAGGGGAAGGGCCCTGGCCTCTGCCTCCCTGGAGGGCAACATCGCAGCCAGGAATGGAGCCGGCCGCTCCTACTCCCTCACCAGTGCTCACCCTAGGCGCAGCTGTGCCAGGAAGGCCTTGCTTCCATCCTGGGCCTCCACTTGCCTTGCCCCTGCTTATTCCTGGGCCTCCAAAAAGCTTCTTGGTCCCCCAACCTTTCCTCCTCCAGGAGATTTTCCTTTCCCGTTTGGACCAGTTTGACCTGCTGGCTGGTCCTCTGCCTCTTCCCCTTCCAGGCTCTCTCATAGCTGTGTCCTTGACCTTCTGAGCCTTTGTTTACTTTTTATGTGCGTGACAGAGAGCGACCTCCATCCTCCCTTGCCCACCGTTCTTTGGGGGGTCTCCTTCATCATACTAGGAGCTCTCTGAGGATAGGGCAACCTGTCCCTTTAGACTGGGGGATCTCTGGGGTTAGAAGTCTTTCTTGGGACTCCCCCTAGGCTTCCCTCTGCAGGCCCAACATTGCATTAGAGGGGTGACTGTGCCTGATGTGGTGCCCAGTTGGCTGTGTGTGCACACGTGTGTGTGTGTGTGTGTGTGTGTGTGTGTTGTGGGGGGAGGGTTTGCTTCTGGTTCTCCATCACCTTCCCTATCCTTTCCTGATCAGATCCTCTGAGTGAGGCTGGTTAGGGAGATGGAGCTTGGAATGAGGGAGGAAGATGGGGTGGTGTGGCACCCCAGCCCTACACCCAGCAGGGTTCCAATGGCGAGTGGGCAGTGTGACCTCCTTCCTGGGCTCCCCCCTGGGGTGTGAGGGAGGAAGGCTGGTCTTGGGCTGGGGTCAGGGTGGAGGGGGCAGCCTTTTAGCGGAGGTCCGTCACTCAGAGGCAGGGTCTGTGGCATTTGGCCTGCAGGGGAGAAGGGAGGGAATGTGAGGAATAGCCTGACTCAGCAATTGCCCCCTCCCAGCTGCGGGGACAGGCGCTGGGGGAGGACTGATTGCTGAGAACATGCAGATGGTGGTGGCCGTTCCTCTGGGTTGTGTTTTGGGGGGAGGACTGGGACAGATAGGAGTCAGAGACACCAGAGTCCCTCAGAGACACTGGGGAGGCATGAAAGGGAGCTTGGGGAGGGGAACCCAGGAGAGGGGTGCCTTTTGACATTGCCAGAGCTGTGAATATCAGTGGCATGCAAAGGAATGCCCTAAACCTGAAGAAGATCTCTCCTTTGTGGGGATGAGCTGGGGACAGTATGAGGAGAGGGCTTGGCTAGGGGCAATGGGACCTCTGAGGGAGCAGAGGGTGTTAAGAGTGAGCCAACAGCGCCGGAAGCCAGGCCCAGCAGAAGGGGAGGTAGATGGCAGCCTGCTTTGGCCGAATCTAGAGCTCCTCTCTGCAACTGGATCATAAGCTTCATTAAGGCAAGGGCCATCTCATAACATCTCTTAATTATCTGACAACCCCTCCACAGAGCTGGGCACATATAAGCATTGTGCCCAAGTTTAATTTTGAGTATACTTAAATTATTTTTAAAGCCATCTTGCAATATCAGGCACCCCAAATTAAACTCACACCCATAATCCCAGGTATTTACTTTTCTCCTTGTACCTTCCACAGTCTTTATAGGCATGCTTACGTAAGGATGACTTAGGCAAACGCTGCCTGAGTCAGGCTTTTCTACAGCTTTGCCGGGTGCCCGGGCTGACGTGGCGTGTGTGTGTGTGTGTATCGGGCTCCTTTGCTCTGAAGTAACCCTTGTTTGCAGGCAAGGAGAGCTGAGGGTGCCCTCCCTACCCAGTCTCCAGGCTCTTCCCTCTGCTTACATCGCTGCCAAGAGGTTACCTGCTTCGTTTATCTTTTCACGTGAAACAACTCTGACTTGTGCAAAAATGGACTTAAGATTTACCAGAACAAAATACTAACTTGATTTGGGGACTGTGTGTGTGGCAAGGGCTGGTTGATTGCAGGTAGTGATCCCAAACATTTTGAGCTGGAAAACCCTATTTTAACACTTAAAAAAAAAAACTTCAGAGAACTCCAAAAGACTGATTATATAACAGATATTTATTATCTGAGAAAAATCCATGAAGACAGCAAACTATGGTGAGGTGAGAAATAATTGGAAATGATCACATGTCATTGATCTCCACGTATCTACATTAAGTTTAAAAGAAAAATAGCAAATGCATTTAGGAATATTATTCACTCGACTATGTGAGCAAAGATGCTCATGATAGGATTATAATTTAAGATCAAATAACTAGGGTCTGTTGGGAGATATTGTCCCCTACTTGGGTATGTGATGCCGCCATGTAAATGCAGTGCTGTATTGTATAGAACTCTGTGTGCAGTGGTCTCTGGGAGAGGAGGGTGGTATAAATGACAGGGAGGAGCTGAGCCGCTGGCTGAAATCTGTGGGTGCCAAGAAGTCCATTCTGAGAGCAAAGTTAGTGTCTGGCCTTGAGTTCTGGGGTGGGGAGAGGAGACTGAAGATGCAGGCCACACAGACTCCGGTTGGTCATGTGAGGCAGAAGCTCCCTATCCTTAGAGAGACGTCCTCTCTGGGTGTGGTGTGAGACACAGCTGGGAAGTTCCTCCCTGCACTAACTAAAGTCCTTCTTGCTGTGTTTTTTTCCTCTATCCCCTCTTTATTTCTCTGCATATTTTTTTTTGAGACGGAGTCTCGCTCTGTTGCCCAGGCTGGAGTGCAGTGGTGCAATCTTGGCTCACTGCAGCCTCCGCCTCCCAGGTTCAAGCATTTCTCCTGCTTTGGCCTCCTGAGTAGCTGGGACTACAGACGCATGTCACCACGCTTAGCTAATTTTTGTATTTTTAGTAGAAATGGTGTTTCACCATGTTGACGAGGCTGGTCTTGAACTCCTGACCTGGTGATCCACCTGTCTTGGCCTCCCAAAGTGCTGGGATTACAGGCGTGAGCCACTGCGCCTGGTCTCATTTCTTTGCATTTTATATAATTGCTTGCTGGGCCCAGGGCAGCTTAGTGTAGATCTTCAATCTGTAGTTCCAGGAACCCTGTTTCCTAACCCCCAAAATCTGGGCCTGAGGTCTGACAAATCCCAGAAGAGCTGTGGGGATTACGAGGCAGGATGTGTAAAATTAGGGCCGTCCAGGAACCTGGAGCCTGATGGTAGCAGGAGGAGTGGAGAAGCTGGGCCTGGGACTGACTCCTACTCCCCCCATTAGGCCCCCTGCCCCTTCCCCTGGGGAGCTGGGAGCGGTCAGCTCCAGGCGTCCGCACGTCTCCACGGCATCTTCCGCTGCTCATGCTCTTCTGAGAGCAACGTGCTGAGGGAGCACTTGTGAGCCATGGGGGCAGGGGTTGGGGCAGGGGTCAGGGTGCTTTTTAATTTCTTGTAAGCAATGACAGCTGTAGAACTCAAGCAATTAAGGAGGATGACTCCCCCAGGATGCCAGAGGGCCAGTCCCCCGAAAGCTGTGCACAACTTCCTCCCTTCCTCATTTTCCACGTCCCCCCTCTTCTCCCATCACAGGCTTCCCCTCCCTGGGCCCAGGAAGCTGTTGGCCACTGTTCAGGGGAGGAAAGGAGGAAAGGGGTGCAAAGGGTTCCCTTCTAGCACTTGTTCTAGGAAACAGAACAAAAGGAGGACAGAGGGGCTGCTGGGTCTGGAACCTGCTTCTCCCTCCCTATGGTTTACTCTTGGGGGTGGGCTGGACCTGTGGAAAGGGGTCCACTCTCTTCAGAGTTAGTATTGAGGATGGGGACGTAAAAACGACTAAAGGTTGGCCGGGTGTGGGGGCTAACATCTATAATCCCAGCACTTTGGGAGGCCAAGGTGGGAGGATCATTTGAGCCCAGGAGTTTGAGACCAGGGTGTGCAACATGGTGAGACGCTCTCTCGAAAAGAAATAATAAAATAAAAAAGACCAAAGGCATAGCAATTATTTTCCCTGTGCTTCTGAACTGAGTATCATCCCAACCCAGCCTAACCCTTGTTGGGTTGGGAGAAGGGTCTCAGGTGGGGAGGACAGGGAAGCGCTTTTCTTTCCTTCTAAGATCTGTAGGGTATTCAGCCTCTCTCAAATGTCTTCATCATCTGACTGGAGCCCTTCAGTAGCCTGCTCTGGATCCTGCCTACTGCGTGGGCTTGTTCTGTCCCCAGCTGTCAGGGGAGGGTCCATGTGTTCAATGCTATTCTTTTATTGGTATCAGTCCTGCCGCATGGGTGGGGACATGTTTTCGGTTGCAGGAGCAAAGCTTTTTATCCTTGTCCAAACATCTCACTCCACTCAGCACTGATACTTGAAACCCTACCATTAATATTTGCCTCCTTTATGGTCATCTCCTTGTGAAATTCCAAATACCCTTGGGAAGGAAACCTCTTCAGCATGAACAAAAGATGATCTGACAGCTGACATTGATACGGGAGTAACTGGGGTGGGAGGCATGCTGGCCAAGATTCCCAGGGATAGGGAGGAGTTGGAGGCAGAGGGTTAAAGAGGAGAGTGGACACACTTCATAGCCTTCTCCTGTTGCTGGTTAAGTCTTTAGAACCTGGAAGACTGACAACCCAGGCTGTCTTCTCTGACCTAAAAGAAAAGACATCCTTCTCATTTTTATGGCTTATTTTTATTGCTGTCAACAGCCTCTTATGGATGTTGAACACCATGATGACACAAAGATATTCAACACATAGCCCTTGCTCTCAAGACACTCACCGCTCACTGTGGGGCACCCCGCTCACCTGAGTGTGCAATGACGAGCCTATGGAAGTTTTAGAAGAAGGGCTTACACGTGCCAAGTGTTATCTAAGGGAGATTAGCCAGATGGTGGTAACCAAGGTGGATTGAGCACAGGGGAGAAGAGATGGTGAAGCTTGTTGGGAGCCCTTTCCCATCACACAGGTGAGAGCTGAGAGGCCTCAGGTAGGCTGATGGCAGTGGGAGCACAGAGGCTAGGAATTCTGGAAAGGCATTTTGGAAAATCAGTCTCCAGGACTCTGTCTATGGAGAGGGTAAGAGAAGGAGGAATTGAGCAACAGCCCAAGGTTCAGAACTTGGGTCCCTCAAAGATGGTGGCAGCAGAAAGGGAAGTCTGTTGGAGCCGTGTTTGAATGGGAGGTGAGTTCTGGTGCAACGTGCTGCATTTGAAGAGAGGTCATCCTGCCTCGTGCCCCACCACATACAAGGGCAGGACTGAAGGCAAGCTGTGCATATACAGAATGCAATTTTTCTTAAAGAACTTATACAAATGTCAGCAGTCCTTCAAAGTGGTCAATACAAGAGGTTGGGCAATTTTTCCAAATAGCTTGCGTTTGATCAAAACTTTTTTACTTATTGGGGGATATTTGCTGTGTGTCCACTAGGTGCCTGGCATGGTCTAGTGTAGGAGACATGTAGACTGTTGGTTTATGCCTTCAGGGAGCTTACTCTCGAATCGGGTTGAGGTTAGAGTAAAAGTCATAAGAAAGGTTCTATGTATCTATGACTTCCCATCATATTGAATATAATAGCTTTTTTATTGCTGTGCAACAAATGACCACAAACTTAGCACCTCTAAATAACATCTATTGATTAGCCTACAGTTCTGTAGGTCAGAAGTCAGGGACAGTATGAGTGAGTTTTTCACTCAGGGTATCACAAGGCTGAAATCAAGGTGTCAGCTGAACTGAGTTCTTTTTGTTGTCAGTGTTGTTGAGACAAGGTCTCACTCTGTCCAGCCCAGCCTGGGGTGCAGTGGTGTGATCATGGGTTGCTGCAGCCTTGAACTCCTGGGCTTAAGTGATCCTCTCACCTTGTCCTCCTGAGTAGCTGGGACCACAGGTGTGCACCACCACACCTGGCTAATTTTCAAAATTGTTTTTTTGTAGAGATGGGGTCCTGCTATGTTGCTCAGTCTGGTCTTGAACTCCTGAGCTCCTGTGATTCCCCCTGTCTTGGCCTCCCAAAAAGTGCTGGGATCATCGGCGTGAGCCACTATGCCTGGCCACAGATAATCTCCCATTTTTAGAGTCAGCTATGGCATGGAACAGCCTAGCTGCAGGAGTGAAACCCATCATCTCCACAGTCCTGGGATTATATACAGGAGAAAACCAAGAGGCAGGAGATTTTTTTTTTTTTTAGACGGAGTCTTGCTCCGTCACCAGGCTGGAGTGCAGTGGCACAATCTCGGCTCACTGCAACCTCTGCCTCCTGGGTTCAAGCGATTCTTCCACCTCAGCCTCCCTAGTGGCTGGGACCACAGGCACATGCCACCACGCCCGGCTAATTTTTTTGTATTTTTAGTAGAGGCAGGGTTTCACCGTGTTGGCCAGGATGGTCTTGATCTCTTGACCTTGTGATCCGCCCGCCTCGGCCTCCCAAAGTGCTGGGATTACAGGCGTGAGCCACCGTGCCCAGCCGAGGCAGGAGATTTTGGTGGGTCACCTTAGAATTCTTTCTACCACATTTAGAATTAAATATGAAGTTTTTACAGTGGCCTATAAGGCTTTACATGTTCTGGCGCCTAGGCACCTCTCTCCTTAGCCATTTAGACATTCTTACTTTTCCTCAAAAAGACAAGCATATTCCGGTTTCAGGGAATTTGCCCTTGCTGCCGTCTCAGCCTGGAATGTCCTTCCCCTAGATATTTCCGGGCGTTCCCCCTCATTTCCTTCAGGTCTCTACTCAGAATGAGCCCTTTGTGGACCTCATCTAAAATAGAAACAGCACCTTCCCCCAAAACCTGCTTAGTTTCTCTCCCCTCACCTTACTTTAGTTTTCTGAATAGGATTTATCAACACCATATTTAAAAAATACATTTATTTATTAAATTACATAGTGCCAGGCACGGTGGCTCATACCTGTAATCCCAGCATTCTGGGAGCTGAGGCAGGTGGATCACTTGAGGTCAGGAGTTTGAGATCAGCCTGGCCAACATGGTAAAATCCCATCTCTACTAAAAATACAAAAATTAGCTGGGTGTGGTGGTGTGCGCCTATAGTCCCAGCTTCTCTGGAGGCTGAAGCAGGAGAATCACTTGAACCTGGAAGGCAGAGGTTGCAGTGAGCCAAGATTGTGCCACTGCACTCCAGCCTGTAAAACAGAGTGAGACTCTGTCTCAAACAAACAAATTACATAGTCCATCTCTGTGTGTGTGTGTGTGTGTGTGTGTGTGTGTGTGTGTGTGTGTGTGTCTGTGTGTGTATGTGGTTTTTCTTTTTTACTGAGATGGAGACTCACTTTGTCACCCAGGCTGGGGTGAAGTGGCACGATCTTCGCTCACTGCAACCTCCGCCTCCTGGGTTCAAGTGATCCTCTCGCCTCAGCCTCCCCAGTAGGCGAGACTACAGGGGTGTGCCACCATGCCTGCTAATTTTTGTGTTTTTAGTAGAGATGGGGTTTTACCATGTTGGCCAGGCTGGTCTTGAACTCTTGGCCTCAAGTGATCCACCTACCTCAGGCTCCCAAAGTGCTGGGATTACAGGAATGAGCCACCACGCTCGGCCTACATAATCAATTTGAACATATGATCTATTTATCTGTTTATTGTCCATCTCCAATTAGAACATAAGGTCAGTGAGGGCATGACCTTTGTTTTATTCACTACTCTATCTCTGGTACCTAGAATAGTGCCTAGCACATAGTAGGTGCTCAATAAAGATTTGATGAATGAATAAATGATTGGATGTGTTTTCAGACTTACTGAGAAATTTTGAAATGAAAACTTTATTTTAGAGCACAAAACAGATGAAAAATTATTTCTGTACTTTTTGTTTTATAGTTTAACATTTTTAATGAATTAAAAAACTTTTGACTAGAGCAATTTAAACACAAAGTAAGCAGAAGAAATTAGATATAAAGATCAGAGAAAAATTTGGCTGGGTGTAGTGGCTCACACCTGTAATGCCAGCACTTTGGGAGGCTGAGGCAGGTGGATCACTTGAGGTCAGGAATTTGAGATCAGCCTGGTCAACATGGCAAAATCCAGTCTCTACTAAAAAATACAATAATTAGCTCAGCATGGTGGCAGATGCCTGTAATCCCAGCTACTTGGGAGGCTGAGGCATGAGAACTGCTTGAACCTGGGAGGTGGAGGTTGCAGTGAGCCGAGATTGTGCCACTGCACTCCAACTTGGGCAACAGAGGGATACCCTGTCTAAAAAAAAAAAAAATTCAGAGAAAAATTAGTGAAGTTGAAAATGGAACATTGAGACAATCAATAAAACCAAAGCTGTTATTTCAAGAAAATCAATAATATTGATAATCCTCTAGCCAGACTGGTCTAGAAAAAAAGAAAGGACACAAATAACCAGTATCAGGAATGAAAGCTGTGACTTGACTACAGATTGTATAGATATTAAAAAGATAAGAAGGTAATATTATGAACAATTTTACTTCAATAAATTCCATAACTTAGATGAAATAAACTAATTCTGTCGAAGACCAGACTATGGTAGCTTGCCCAAGAAGAAACAGAGGCCAAGCATGGTGGCTCATGCCTGTAATCCCAGCACTTTGGGAGGGCAAGGTTGGCAGGCCACCTGAGGTCAGGAGTTGGAGACCAGCCTGGCCACCATGGTGAAACTCCATCTCTACTAAAAATACAAAAATACAAAAATTAGCCAGGTGTGGTGGTGCACACCTGTAATGCCAGCTACTTGGGAGGCTGAGGCATGAAAATCGCTCAAAACAAACAAACAACAACAAATTACATAGTCCGTACCTGGAAGGCAGAGGTTGCAGTGAGCCAAGATTGCACCACTCCGCTCCATTCAGGTTATCTAGAAGAAATAGATAATTTGAATGGACTTATATGTAATTTTTTACAAAATTGAATTTGCAGTTAAAACCCTCCTCACAAGAAAATCCATGCCCAGATGGCTTTACTGATGTATACTACCAAACATTTAAGGAAGAAATAATAATAACTCTATACAAACTTTTCTAGAATATTCTATAGGAGGAAGTACCTCTCAACTCATTAGATAAGGCCAGCATTACCTGGATACCAAAACCAAACAAAGATATTACAAGAACAGAAAACTACAGGCCAGTATCTCTCATGAGTATAGAAAAATTTCTCCACAAAATTCATGTAAATATAATTGAACTCTCTCTTTTTATCATTTATATGCATACTATATATTCACCTACTGCATAATGATGTTTCGGTCAATGACGGACCTCATGTATCATGATGGTTCCATAAGATTATAATATTGTATTTTTACTGTACCTTTTCAGTGTTTAGATACATGAATACTTACCATTGTGTTACTATTGCTTACAGTATTTAGTAGAGTAACATGCTATACAGGTTTGTAGCTTAGAAGTAATAGGCTATACTACATAGCCTAGGTATGTAGTAGGATATGCCATCTATATATGCATTAGTGTACATATATATATATATGTACTAGTGTATATACAGGTACACTAATAACATCATGACCAAGTAGAGTTTATCCTAGGAATTCAAGTTTAGTTTAATATTCAACAATCAATGTAATTCATTATATTAGCAAATTTAAAAAGAAAAACCCAATCATCTCAATAGATGTAGAAAATGCATTTGGCAAAAACACAATATCCACTACTGATTTTTAAAACTTAAGCAAACTAAGAATATAAAGGAACTTCCACAACCTGATAATAAGCGTGTACCAAAAAAAACCTATAATGATGAAAGATAGAATATTTTCTCCCTAAGATTAAGAATAGGACAAGGGCCTATAGCCATACCACCCTGAATGTGTTTGATCTCATCTGATCTGATCTTGTAAAGCTAAGGAGGGTTGGATCCCATTAGTACTTGGATGGGAGACGACCTTGGAATACTGGGTACTGTAGGCTTTTGGCCTTTTGCTCCCTCCCTAAGAAAAAAACAGAATAGAACAAGGATGTCCACGCTTACTGTTTATATTCAACATTGTACCAGAGGCCCTAACCACTGCGATAAGGCAAGAAAAATGCAAGGCATTCAGATAGGACAGGAAGAAGTAAAGTTGTCATTATTTGCAGATAACATAATTTACCTTGTAGATGCAATCTACAAAGAAGCTACTAGAATTAATAAATAAATTTAGTATGGTGGTGAGACACAAAAGTGGTATACAAAAATCAGTTATATTCCTAAATATGAGCAATGAATCACTGGAAATTGAAATTTAAAAGTAATATTTAAAAAATATTATCTGTTGCACTGGGCTCTCAGGGATTCCTCAGTTCCGGGATATTTTCTTAGATTATGTCACTGAGGATGTCTTTCCCTGTTATGTAGATGTTGTTTTCTCTCCTGGACTGGTCCTATAGTTTTATTGCATAGTTACTTGTGACTATCCATCCTTTTGTTATTTTCTCTCTACTTTATGGACATTTCCTCAGCTTTATTTTCCAAATTTCCACTGAATTTTTTTTTTTCTGCTATCACATTTGATTTTTTAAGACCTTTCTCTTATTCTGTTTTTTAAAAAAACACTGTTCTGTTTTTGTTTCATCTTTGCAATATTTTTTCTTATCATTCACAGGATATGATAATAATGTGTTGTTGTTTTTAAGCTTTCTTCTTGCTATGTAGACTCAGCTTCCTTCAAGTCACTTTTTTGTTTGTCTTGGCCTCTGTCTTTTGTGTTAGAAACTTTCCTCAAATGTCTCATAATCCTCAATTGTTTGCTTAATTTTAGGTGTGGAGATTTGTAAAGGTAGTCGGAAGCTGTGTATGTGTATGTGACTATGTGTGTGTAGGTATGTGTGTATATGTGAGTGTGTATGTGCATGTGCATGTGTGTATATGTGTGTATGTGAGTGTATGTGGGTGTGTAGGTGTGTGTGCATATGTGAGTGTGTGTGCATGTGTGTATGTGTGCATGTGAGTGTGTGTAGGTGTGTGTGCATATGTGAGTGTGTGTTTGTGGGTGTGGTTCTGTGGGCCTCACACAAGGGTGACCTGGCTGGGATGTTTCATTTTGTCTCCAGTGTTAGTTAGTGTCTTTGCTAACTTTGATTTAGTGGAGATATAGGAACAAGAAAACTAGATGTAAGAATTCAGGCTGCGAACTTTTCCTGGAAATCTTTTAATTTATTTTTTGAGGCCTTTTTAATTTAATTTTTTTATTTTTTAGAGATGTGGTCTCACTGTGTCATCTGGGCTGGTGAGCAGGGGCTATTTACAGACACAATCTTCATACATGACAGCCTTGGACTCCTGCCTCAGCCTCCAGAGGAGCTGGGACTGCAAGTGTGTGCCATTGTGCCCAGCTATTAGAGGCTTTTAGTATTATCATCAATTCCATGTAATCATACCAAAAGTATAGATCAGGTATGCTCTGAAATTGAGTCAGTCTGGTTTACTGTGCTATTTCCATTCCCCAGCACAGGACCTGGGATATAAGCATGTATCAATAAATCTTTACTAAATTTATGGATAAATAAGCTACCTTTGGAGCCTTTATCATGTTAAAAACTATTCCACAAGGGTGTCAAGACTTCGTCCTTGGGAACTAAATGTGTGTGGAAAAAGCCAAAAGTTGTTTAGTGCCCAGGCGTGTGACCTAGGACACTGAGCAAACTGAAGGTTTTTTTGGTCCAAAACAAGGTGTGGCACCAAATTAAGAAACTGACTTCCTTGTTTGGTGTATAATGAAGTCTAAGATCAATTCATAAAGAAAAGTCAAGTCCAAAAATGCTTTGAGCAAATTTGGTTTTGTTGGCCTAGGTGTGTAGGGTCCACTTTTCGAATGTATAGGATTTTGCAGGTGATTTGGAAGTAAACGGTATGTGACTTGGGGCAAGCCATTTACATTGCAGCGTTTTGCCTTTCCTTTCAGAAAAAATAAAGTCGAACCAGATGAGCTCTCACTACCTTCTCAGTCACGGAGTTTGATGGTTCTAAGTCCTGAGGGGCCGGGGTGTGACTGGAGGGATGAGAGAGTAGTGAGGGCTGATTCTCAGGGACGTGGATCCTAGGAGACAGGTAGGAAAGTGTGCCGGGAGTAGCAGCTTTCCTGTAGCCAGAGAATGTCAGGCCTCTGGGCATCTCTACCAGGCTTGAAATGACAGCACCCACAGTCCCAAATGTTTCCTCTGCTCGCCCTCCATGCCAGTGGCTATGCTTTCTACTCATTGCCTGGTCGGATCCTTGCATAAGAGATGGTGGTCTTATGATCCTCAATTCTCAGGTAAGGGCAGTGAGTCACAGAGAAGGGATTGTGATATAGAGATTCCAAGGCAGTTTAATGCCAGAGCAGCAAAAGGAAGGTGGCAAAGGAGAACAGAGGCCAGAAGGGGGAGGATTGACGGGGGTATATGTGAGAATCAGTCAGTGAGTGGTTTTCTGGTAGTTACTCTACATACTATTGCTGATTGACCAATGTTGTCCATTTAGTTATCAAAAAGTTGCCAAATTGTTAATCAACAAAGGGAGAGCAAATAAAAGTTTCTTCTACAGAAGTTAAGATAGAGCTAGGGTCGATAGGAATATTCCGGGAATTGAACAAAATAAGTGATTTTTCTGACTTGCTCTGGGATGAATATTTTTTCAACATCATTTGTTGAAAAAATGGTCTAAGACCCTGTTGAGTAAGGCAAGACCCTCTGGGTGCCTCTGAGACCATCTGGGTGTAATGACTGGGTGGGGGCTCCAGTCTCAATCTGATCAGTATAACATTCTGAACTCGAACCCCAATAGATTCTGATTTGAAACCTTGAAAGCATTTGAGTGAAGTTGTGATTTCTGCTTGCTTTTTGGTTATTTCTTTCTTTGAGTACAGAAAGGAAATTTGGGTTTGTTGATGGTTCATTCTTGTATTCAAGCCATCGTGGTTAAGAGTGCTGGCTCTGGAGCCAGGGAGAGTTGAGTTGAAATCCCGGTGCTGTTGCTTATTGGCCATATGACCGTAAGCAAGTTACCTAAACTCTCCTGGCCTTTGTTTTATAATTGTAATCTACTTCACAGTGTTATTGTTGGGATGAAGGAAATAACATAAGGCACACAGTAGGGATATGATCACAGGCAGTATTTACCATTATTCTTTTTTTTTTTCTTTTTTTAAGACCAAGTCTTATCCTGTTGCTCAGGCTGGAGTGCAATGGCACGATCTCGGCTCACTGTAACCTCCGCCTCCCAGGTTCAAGTGATTCTTCTCCTGCCTCAGCCTCCCACGTTGCTGGGATTACAGGCACCCACCACCACACCCGGCTAATTTTTGTTTTGTAGAGATGAGGTTTCACCATGTTGGTCAGGCTGGTCTCGAATTCCTGACCTCAGGTGATCCACTCGTCTCGGCCTCCCAAAGTGCTGAGATTACAGGCATGAACCACCGCACCTGGCCACCATTATTATTTTCATTCATAAAGAATTTACATGTAAACTGGGCATGGTGGCTCACACCTGTAATTCCAGCACTTTGGGAGGCTGACGTGGGCGGACTGCTTGAGCCCAGGTGTTCAAAACCAACCTGGGCAAAATGGCAAAATCCTGTCTGAACAAAACAAACAAACACACTGCAAAAATTAGCCAGGCATAGAGTCACATGCCTGTGGTTTCAGCTACCCGGGCGGCTGAGGTCGAAGCTGCACCAAGCTGAGCCACTGCGCTTCAGCTTGGTTAAACAGGGCAAGACCCTGTCTCAGGAAAGAAAAAAGCCTACATGTGGATGCCTATACCTGCAGACGTGCATTAGTCCTTAGGCTTGGGTGGGGTAAGAGATCACTGAAAAATATACTCCTTTCTCTGGGAATACACTTGGAGAAAGATCTCTCTCTCTCTCTCTCTCACACACACACACACACACACACTCCTTTACAAAGTTAAACATCAGACAGCATTTGAGGCTGGATGAAGAGGTATAGACAGCTCATGCTGTAGGAGTTTAGGGGAGACTGCTGAGCAGAAGCGGTCTAAGAAGGTTTCATGTTTTAGGAAGCAAATCTTCACAGCTGGCACTGTATAGACCAGGACGGAAAAATGAGCAACCTGTTCTTGGGGCTGTCAGAAGACCTGGCTGGCTGGAGTGGGATGGATGTGTAAAGACGCAGGGGAAAGTAGGGGCCACACAATCCTATTATGAATAATAATGGGAAGAGACCACCATTTGTTTGGTTCCTGCTATGCACACAGACCAGGTGCTTATGCAGGGGACCCATTCTCTTGCTCATCCTTCTCCTTACCTGGTCCTTGTTGCAGTCAAAGGGAAGGTGGATAGTGGGAAAGAGGGACTTCCTTCCTGGTGGCTTTTCAGCCTCTCTTCTCTTACAAGACCCAGAGATTCCTGGGTTTGGAACAGAGAAGGAGGAGGAACTGTGGAATAAGTCACAGAAGTCTTCCACCTGCCCCAGGGCCAGGCCAGGAGTAGAGCGAGGATAGACATCTCCCTAGAGCCTTGCCTGCTGTCCCTGGGGAGGTCTGGGGGCTCTGCCCAGAGGAAGAGCAGTGGTGGCCTGGGCAGCCCAGGAGTCTGGAGGAAGGAAGCACTCTTGCTCCTCATGATCTCTGTCCTGTTACCCTCCCCAGTGCCTGCAGCCAGGGCTAGGTATGTGTCATCTCACCTCAAGCAGTAGCTCTGGGCTCCCCTGCCCAAGCTAACGTCACAGCGGAGGCCCCAGGCCCTGCTCCAAGAAGATTCTGTAATCCCTGGAGTCAGGCTGCGGGAGCCCAGGGCTGAGGCTCCCTTTCATCCCCTCCCACCAGAAAAGGGTCTTTCTCGGTATTTCCCACAAACACTCATGGCACCACTTGACAGCCTTTTCATTCCATTCTCCCGCTTCGCTCAACCCCACCACACCCCAGACACATTCCTTCCCCCACTTCAGCTCCTAGATTGCAGGCAGGGGCACCCCGCCTACCAGCTCTCCCAGAGGGGGTGCCTGGGAACTGACATCTCGGCTCACCTTCTCCTTGGTCTTCGCTTCCATTCCCTCACTCCCCGGCTTTTCACCCAGGCCAGGAACGGGCCTAGAAGTCTATAGAAAGACATCCCACTGCTATCATCCCACAAATCCTCTAGAGAAGACGAGTTTGGTAGACCTCTGCTTATCTGATTTAAATCCTTCTTACTGTCATCTCAGCTGTTCTGGCGGGTGGCAATAGGCAAACTCAGGCTGTTGGTCAGACAATGGATTGAAGAGTTTACTTTTCTTTGCTTCCCTGCCCAACTGTACCTGAGTAATCTTTATAGTATCTCTGAAAGATGGTCCTGGAATGGTGCTCCCTGGTTCTTCCCCATCTCTTGTAGTTGGCCGGGCCATGTGTGGGAATGTCCACAGCTCTCGTTTTATAGCTTCCTCCCCATTCCCTACAGCAATAGACTGGCAGCCCTAATGGGACTTTAGCCATCAGTCTAGCCTCTGCAGTCTAGAGAGGAAGACACTGAGGCAGGGATGGGCAGCGCCTTGCTCCAGGCCACAGAGCAAGGCAGTGACAGTGCCTGCGTTTGAACCCAGGTGTCCTGACCTCCAGGACCCACACGTGGCAATCTGAGGAACTGCTCAGGAAGCAGAGTGCTTAATGGCTTCAGGGCTTCAGGGACACTATTTGTCAGAGGGGCTTTCAAGGTAGTGCCTGTGGTGGTGCTGGGAAGGGGTGCCCAGCGGATGCCCCGTCTCTCTGCAGCCTTGGCGAGGAGGCCACTGTGACCCAGGTCGGCTTGCCTGGAACAGCTGGGTTTCTGGAAACACTTCTTTCTTCTCTGTGGAGACTGTCGTGGGTGGTGGCGGTAGATGGGGTTTGTTTGTGTGTGTGTACATGTGGTTTATTAGTCCCTGCAGCCTTCAGCCTGGAAAGCTGAGGAGACCTGGAGAGGCAGGGCTAGGGTCAGAGCTGGTGAAGGGCAGATCCACGGTGCCTCCCTCTGTTCTCTTTAAAGCCTCTGGTCATGCCAGGTTCTTATGGAGGGTGCTTGGTGCCCCACGATGTATTTGCTGCTCTCTCTGGAGTTGCCACACCAACTCTCCTGGCATCCCGGAAGGCAGGAGTGTGTCCCATAGCCACGAAATGTCCTTTTTGGCTGGGTGTGGTGGCTGACGCTTGCAATCCCAGCACTTTGGGAGGCCGAGGTGGGCAGATCACCTGAGGTCAAGAGTTTGAGACCAGCCTGGCCAACACGGCGAAACCCTGTCTCTACTAAAAATACAAAAATTAGCTGGGCATGGTGGTATGTACCTGTAATCCCAGCTACCCAGGAGGTTGAGACAGAAACCCAAGGGGCAGAGGCTGCAGTGAGCTGAGATTGTACTGCTGCACTCCAGCCTGGGCGACAGAGCAAGACTCCATCTCAAAAAAAAAAAAAAAAAAAAAAAAAGAAAGAAAGAAATGTCCTTTTTGCAAGTTCTTCCTAGTTCTTGGGGGGCAAGGGAACTGGGGGGATGTGAAGAACATCTTTCCTCCCACCTGGTTCCCCACTGCCTGAGCTTGCTCCCCAACAGTGAATGGGAAGTGGGGAGCAGTCACCTTCTCAGGGGGCTCCGGGAAGCTGAACACAGAGGAGCTAAGCTGGCGGAGGAGTACTTAGTCAATGGGACTGGGCCAGGAGGCCCCAGGGACAATGGGGCTGGGCAGAAAGGAGGAAGAGAGAAGGAGGCGAGGAGGGATGGAGACATCTGAGGAAAGACAGAGAAGGAAGGGAAAAGAAAATGCTCTGATTCCTCATAACTGTCCATGATCTGGACATTTAAGGTTGGAATTCCACCCCAGAGCCGGGCCTTGCCTTGTCTACCGTATTTTCAGCACTGTCTGGGACCCATGAGTCCACCACCTCGGGCCTGGCCTCTGGAATTGAAGGTCTAGTGAGGTACCTGCTATGTTGGGTGTGGGCTACACGTATGCATGAAGAGTAGTAGGGAGTCCTGGCTTGGCCTTTCCAAGAGAGGAGGAGGTAGGGAGGCATGCAGACCAGGGCCCCAGACAGGCCTCATTCTCAGCTAGGAACTGCACATTCCAGCCTAGAGTGGAGAGTGGACTGAGGCAGGGTAGACATTCACCTGGTATGCCCCAGCACACCTCCTGATTGGTAAATAGCTGTTGTTCCAGCCCTGAGTCCCACCTGTGCCTCTCTGGCCACCCCAGGCCCTTTCTTGGTCCCCTGGACCTCCCCGACATCTAGAAATTAAGAGGTTTATGACTGGCTTGGCATACACCGTCAGCTCTATGTGAACGGTGCCTGAGCCATAGCAGGTGTTAAATGTTTTGGCCAACATCCTGAGCTCGGTGGGGGCCTGGCGCCCCACAGCTGGAGTTACCTGTGACCTGGTCCTGGGACTTGCAGAAGCTGGCAGCAGGCACAGCAGCTCTGAGCATGCCCTGCCTTACTTCTCCTGATGCTTCCAGCTGTGTTCTGGAAGGTGATGGGTCTGGGTGAGCGGGTTGGCATGCAGGGAGATGTAGGCACGACCATCTCTCCAGGAGACCCTGTTGGGGCATGGTTTAGCTGTGCCCTCTGCAGGGCACTGCCTGGAGTAAGGGTGTGCTGAAGTCCTCTAGGGAAGGAGGAGCAAACAACGGATCTCTGGGTCAGCTGCTGACACAATCCTATGCACTCGGCACCTAGTTCCAGCACCTCCTCTCTGGCACTGCCTGGCTCCCCACCCAGCCAGTCACCTCTTAGAGGCAGAAGCCCTATGTATCCCAAATGTGCCTGGCTCAGTGCTGGGCCCCGATTAAGTGATGAAGTCACCCTGGGGAGGTAGAAAGAGCCCCAGGCTGTGAGTTGAGCCATCTGGGTTGAGGTCTTGACTCTATGCAGCTGTCTGGCTTTGGACAATTCTGGGCCTCCTTCTGCTTCTCTGGCCAGTAAGCTTCTTTAGCAGTGGAAACTTTTCCTTAAATGAAATTCCAAGTGAAACGCCAATAAATGAAACAGATAAAACTGCATATACTCTGTTTGCCCTTTCCCACACCTTCCTACCACCTGCCCCATCTCTGAGGACCCCCAAGACTCCTGGGAACACAGTCTGATGTTCTCCTGACATGGAAATCCTCTGACTAATTGCCTGCTTCACCGAATATCTCTAGAATATTGGGCCAGGCTGATCCTGGAGGCTGAGGGGAGGCCTCCCCACTCCCGATGCCCTGCACTTCTGGGTCTGGGAAAGCAGGCAGTACGGTGGGGGTGACCCCTCTCAGGGGGCCAATCATTAACTGGCTTTATCTTTGTGAACCATCCTGGGGGGCCCAGGTCATCGCCCCAGCTTCCAGCCCAGACCCAGGGGACTGCTGGGGGAAGGGGCCCTTCTTGCTGGGAGGTAGGGGCTGCCTTGGGTCCCTGCCTCTTTTTTTCCTGGGACTTCCCCGAAGGAACTCACATTGCAGCCAACTCAGTGACAACCTAGTTACATAGTTGCTTTAAAGAAAGACTAAAGCAGGAATCAAGCCAGCATATCCCTCACCCCTAGTCATCTTTGGCATGCATTGTGTGATTTCTTGCTTTTTTTTTTTAACCAGGGGTGGGGTAAACCCATTTCCCTATTTGTTTCTGTTTTACTTTAGCCAGATGATAGTGGGTTTGCATTCTCTAAGAGTTTGCTCACGAATGGGGGTAGGAACAGGAGACAGGGAGGGGAAGGGAAGCAACATTTATGTGATACCTACTCTGGTCCAGGAGCTTAGTTGATGTTTGCTATTTCCGTATATTTCCCTACAACTCTGGGAGGTAAGAACCATGACCCTCATTTTACAGATGAGGAAACTGAGGCTCAGACAGATAAGTGACTTGTCCAAGTCTCAAAGCTGGGAGGAGTGGAACCAAGATCAAACCCAGCCTGTCTGGCTTTTCCGTTACTCGCTATGGGGGTGGGCAGGGTAGGGTAAGAGGAGTGGGTGGGTGGCTGAGGGTTTTCACAGTGAGGGTTCACCAAGTTGGTGTCTTTCTTGAAAGCACAGAGGTTCTGACATCTCAGGTAATAAAGGAAGCAGCTCTCTACCTGCTGGGAGTTGAGGGGTTCATGAGAACTGCTTCTCCCTTCATCACTTGGTACTGGGCCCCAGATTTCACTATTAGTGCTAGATTTCTTTGCCTTCTCCAAGAGGCTTTTAAAACACCATAGCCCCCAGAAGTTGTGACATTTGGTATCAGTCATCTCATCTGGAGTGTTTGATGGAGATGTTGCAGGCTCACAGAGCCTCAGAGCCGAGGGAGTGGAACCTCATGCTTTACCTAGGAGAAGCCCGAGGTCCAGAAAGGGGAGCTGACTCGGCCAAGGTCATACAGCATGCAGCAGACTTTGGACTTTTTTTTTTAGACGGAGTCTCGCTCTGTCGCCCAGGCTGGAGTGCAGCGGCACAATCTCGGCTCACTGCAGCCTCTGCCTCCTGGGTTCAAGCGATTCTCCTGCCTCAGCCTCCCTAGTAGTTTGTACTATAGGCGCACACCACCATGCCTGGCTAACTTTTGTATTTTTAGTGGAGACAGGGTTTCACCATGTTGGCCAGGCTGGTCTAGAACTCCTGACCTCAGGTGATCTGCCCACCTCAGCCTCCCAAAGTGCTGGGATTATAGGCGTGAGCCACCATGCCTGCCCAGACTCAGAACTTTTTTGCCCAGTGCTGTTTCCAGGTCGCCACATGCCTGTGACAGGTAGACAGGAGGGCTCTGGGTACCAGGCAATGACAGCAAGGGATTAAAGCTGGAGGAAATCTCTTTCTGCTTTCTGCTTTGCCCCAGCTGAGTGGCCCTGCGCTTGTCACAGGCTGGTGTCCTCTGCCCTCCTACCCTCTCCCCTGGGGCAAACAACAGTGATGCTCCATGTGTGAGCTGGACCTACCTCTAATGTTGGCTTGTTTGTTTAAATTCTCTGACAGAGACAAACTGTCCCAGGGGGTGGGGAAGGCAGTGTGGAGCTCACCTGCTGAGGGAGAGGCATTGTCTCTGTGAACTTTGGCTGGGAATGTTTCTGAAGAAGCCCTAATCCCCTGCCCTGCCTAGCCTCAAAGTCTCTATCACTCACAGGAGTATGGGGAGGGCTCAGCGTGAGCTATCAGAACACTTCAGGCTACCTTCCCTTTCCTGTTCTCTATCCGCTGTCTACTTGGTTTGCTAAACTCCTGCTCTTCCATCAAGACCCAACTGAAGGCCGGGCACGGTGGCTCACGCCTGTAGTCCTACCACTCTGGGGGCTGAGGCAGGCAGATTACTTGAGGGCAGGAGTTCGAGACAAGCCTGGGCAACATGGTGAAACGCTGTCTTTACTAAAAATACAAAAATTAGCTGGGCCTGGTGGCACGCACCTGCTCAGCTACTCAGGAGGCTGAGGCAGGAGAATCACTTGAACCTGGAAGGTGGAGGTTGCAGTGAGCTGAGATTACACTACTGCACTCCAGCTTGAGTGACAGAGTGAGACCCTGTGTCCAAAAAAAAAAAAAAAGACCCAACTCAAGTATCACCTCCTCCAGGAAGCCTTCCCCTACTCCCAGCAATGAAATTCCCCTCAGAGAATTTCCATTTTTGGTTTACTTTTCTGGTTTACCTCCAGACAGGAACCATGCCCTCCCAACTGTGGCACCAGGATCCAACACAAAGCAGCGCTCACAAGCTGAGTTTAATAATTGCTTACCCAATACATGTCCCAAGCCACCTCCTGCAGGAAGCCCTTCCAGATGCCCATTTCAGCCAGTCTGGCTCTTTGCTTCCACACCTTCATAACACTTGTGTCTCTCCCAGGGCCTCTTTCTCATCTTGCTTTCTAGGGCAGCTGTGTGCACATGGGTCTGTGTGCAGTAACTCTCTAAGGCAGATATTTTTACTCCTATTTTGATGAGGGGAGCTGTGGCTCAGAGAGGGTGAATAACCTGCCTACGGTCACACAGTTAGAGTGGGAGAGCTAGGAATGCAACTTGGATCCACTTGAATCCAAAGTCCCTGTACTTTCCACTGCCCTACCTAGATGTCCCTACACCTCCTGTAAAATCAGCATAGACCCTGGTGCCTGGTAGTCCCTAGAAATGTTCACATACTGGAGCTCAGCTCAGCTCTCAGGCAGGGCCCAGGTCAAAAGGGTGGATACAGCTTCAGGACCTTAGTTCCCAACACATGCCCCACCTTCTTCCCAGCAGAGGGACTCCCTCCAAGACAGGGTAGGGGTGGAGGATGTGAACAGCGGCAGAAATGGGCATGTTTTGGGGTCAGACTTGGAGGAGTAGCAGAGATTGGGGTGTTAGGAGGTGGGCATGCCTGGGGCTGTTGGGGAGAAGCAATTCATAGGGACAGCCTAGTGTCAGGGGATTAGACTGGGGTCCGTGAAGGAGAGGCAGAGGCTCGGCTGATGGGCCTAGGAGTGGTGTGGGTGGGTGAGCTCCCCCAGACAGTGACTGTGCCCTACCCTCTCTCATGCTAGCTCCTCTTCCCTATTCCTTCCCTTTTCTGACCGGATCCTCTGGGGGGCGTTATTCTTGCCTTCCTCTATTCCAGTCTTTTTTATCAATTGGCCGTCATTACCTACCATCACCTCGAGTCAAACCTCCAGATCCACATGGGGCTAGGACATTGGCACTGGACAAAAGAGGCCCTCTTCTTTGCTTTCTCTTTGCCTGTTTAATGCACTGTTGCAAAGACCTAAGTGTGGAGAGAGAGAAAGGGAGAGCGAGCGAGCCAGCGCCACAGTCAGGGTCAGGGAATTGAGGGGAACCAACCCAATTCTCTCTCCTTCAATTCAGCAGGTTTGTATCCTGCCCTTCCTGCAGGTCAGTGTCCTGCTAGTCACCTGGGGTCCAAGGCTGGAGTGAAGCACAAGACTTCCTCCCATCGCAGTGAAAGCACTTGGAGAAAGACCCTCTCCTCACCTTCTTTCCAGTCTCAGGAGGGATTTTGTCCCTTCATCCACCTGCTTCTAGATTAACTACCCACACCCACACAGGCAAGAGTTTCCCTGAATATTGGAGGTGACAGGACATCAGGACAAAGTACAACTATTGTGCCTCGGCCCAATCACTACTTTCATTGTCTGAGGCCACCGCTGGCTCCTGGCTGCCTTTCACACTCTTCTCCCCTTCCCCCTCGCCTGGAACACCTTCCCCTTCTTCCTTGGCTCCTTCTGAACTGCCTTCGGAGCCACAGGCTGTGGCCATTGCGCTCCCAAGGTGAGGCCCTCCAAGTGGGGCCGAGGTGGCCCCTCAACTGGGAGCCTGCATGACCTCTGTGTGGGCTGCTCTCTGCTTCACTGCCCCTTCTCCCAATTTGCTAGGTGACCCTGGGCCCCTTTGTGCCCTCTCTGGGCCTTTGGAGGATTCTCTGGGGTGACAGTTTGCTCTGACACGCCCTGCCCTGCAGCAGCCTGGCGGGGAGGTGAGGATAAGTGGAAGCAAGTTTGTTCAAGGGGCTAAGCCTGTGGAAGGGAAGGTGCCGCAGAGATACATGTGGTCTTGTGATTGCCGTTTTGTGCCTTTTCCGCTTTTTGGAAGACTCAGGTGACTAGGTGACTTGAGCTTTTAATTTGGTGATAATGTGGGCATTGGCTGAGTCCATAAGAGTGCATTGTTGTGAATGCCAGTGACAACACACTGGGGCATGGGATCCAGAGTTAACCCCTCTAGGTCACAGCCAGGTTGTATCTCCAAAATGAAGGGGGAGGTGGGCCATGCTTTCTCTGACTAATGAAGGTAGCTCAAACACCCCTAGGCCAGGTTGCAATCCCAGCCTTATATAAAAGGAATTCTGCGCCCTCACCCCGCTGGATACCTGGGCAAAGCCCACAGAGGGAAACACAGGTGTTGCAACACACCCTGCTGGTACCACCATGGAGGACAGTGGGCTTGTGGGGATGGGAGCACCTGGGGCCATGGACTCACAGGTGATGGCATCCCTCCTTGGAACCCCTCCAGCCTCCTCTTAACTCTGAAGTTAAGATTTGTTTGTTTGTTTTTCACTAAGACCTGCTCTTTCAGAACCATTGCCTATCTAGGGGCTGAAGAAGGTCGAGTTGAGAAGGGATGCAAGGGAGGGGGCCAGAATGAGCCCTTAGGGCTCAGCGACTCCATCCTGCCCCAAGGTAGGGATGAGGGAGGGGTCCCTGCCAACGTGTCTATAGCTTGTGCTCCTGGGGTGCTAGAGGCACACCAGGAGGAAAGTTAGTGTCTTCCCTTCCATATCCCAGCCTAGAGTATGGATACCAGGTGAGGAGGCCTGCCTGGGATGGGGCCCTAAGCCAGGAAATAAACATTTACTAACCGTAAAAAGACCTTGTCCTTGCTGCTGGGGAGCCTGCCAAGTGGTGGAGACAGGACTAGTGCATAAAGGATGGGAAGGGAGAGATGTAGTGGGTGGGAGCCAGCTCCTCTCCCCATAGAGGCCTTAGGACATCACACGGATGGAATTGGGGGTACTGGGGAGGTAATCTAGCACCTCCACCAAACCACAGCACCATATGTTGAGGACAGGACTGGCTGCATAAGCTCCTTACAGCGTTTTGGTCAAACTGAGGGAAATTGCTGCCTTCTCATTCTCAGTCCATGCCTCCACAGAGGCTATGCCAGCCGCAGGGCAGACCCTGGCCAGATCTGGGTGGATATTCAGAGTGACTGGTCCCACTCTTCCCACAGGCATTAGAGCCCTAACTTTGTTCCCTGGGGCAGTCTGGAAATAGCTGGGTCAGAACCCAGCCAGGAATTTTTCCAAGCCGGTTCATCTATGCAAGAATGGGATGGGGGCCTTGGGGAGCACTTAGGGAAGATGTGGAGAGTTAGAGAAAAAGGGGGCTTGGAGGTAAGGGAGAGGAGTGGGGGAAGGAGAGGGAGAAGCTACGAGCCTGGAGAAGTAGCCAAGGGATCTGGAGGGAATGGGGGACTGAGAAGAAACCCTTATTTCTGTTCAGAAGATGAGCTATGAGTCTGGGCTTGGGCTGATAGAAGCCTTGGGCCCTGGCCTGGTGGGAGCTCTGGGCAGCCGGCCTGCAGACGTTCCTGAGTGCTGGCGGGTAGGTTTGAATCATCACGCAGGCGCTGGCCTCCGTCCGCCCCCACCAGCCCCCTGGCCTCAGTTCCCTGGCAACATCTGGGGTTGGGGGGGGCAGCAGGAACAAGGGCCTCTGTCTGCCCAGCTGCCTCCCCCTTTGGGTTTTGCCAGACTCCACAGTGCATACGTGGGCTCCAACAGGTCGTCCTCCCTCCCGGTCACTGACTAACCCCGGAACCACACAGCTTCCCGCTCTCAGTTCCACAAACTTGGTGCCAAATTCTTCTCCCCAGGGAGGCATCCCTGGACACGTCCCAAAGGACCCCAGTCACTTCAGCCTGTTGGCTGCTGCTCACTTTGATGTCTGCAGGCCAGATGAGGGCTCCAGATGGCACACTGTCCAGACAGACACACTGTGCCCCCTGTGCCCAGCCTTGGGCTGTCTGCACATGAAGCAAGTCCAGTCCCAAACATGCAGCTGTTTGAGAGGTCAGAAGTGGGGGAGGTTCAGGAGGAAACTCCCCCACCCACTTTCCAAAGCCCATTCCCTCTTTCACCAGAGCTGGGGTGTGCAGACGGCAGTCACTAGGGGGCGCTCGGCCACCACAGGGAAGCTGGGTGAATGCCGCGAGCAGCGTCTTCGAGAGTGAGGACGTGTGTGTCAATGTGGGTGAGTGAGTGTGTGCGTGTAGGGGTTGAGGGCGTTGGAGCGGGTAGAAGGCCAGGGGTCACTCCAGGATTCCAGTAGATCTGTGTTTCCCTCTCCCCACCCGTCCCTGTCCGGCTCTGCGCCTTCCCCTGCCCCCTCCAATATTCCTAGCAAACAGGGAATAGCTCTCGGGCCCTGTCCGCACGTAACCTCACTTTCCTGCTCCCTCCTCGCCAATGCCCCGCAGGCGCGTGTCTCTGGACAGAGTTTCCGGGGGCGGATGGGTAATTTTCAGGCTGTGAACCTTGGTGGGGGTCGAGCTTTCCCTTCATTGCAGCAGGCTGGGGGCCAGGCTTCGCTGGGCGTCCGCAGCGCCCGGGTCTGAGCCGCGCGTGGAGGGGGCGAGGCTCGCCTGTCCCCGCCCCTTGGGGCGGGTCCCGGCGGGGCGGAGCCAATTTGAGGATTTAAAAGTCGGTTGATAGCGGAGGATCGCGGAGGCTTGGGGCAGCCGGGTAGCTTGGAGGTCGTGGCGCGAGGGGCTGGCACCGGCGCTCTGTAGGGAGCGCAGCGGCTAGGTGGACCGGTCAGCGGATCACTGGCCAGGGCGCTCCGTGCTGGAATTTGATATTCGTTGATCCGGGGTTTATCCCCCTTCTTTTTTCTTAAACATTTTTTTAAACTGTATTGTTTCCCGTTTTAATTTATTTTTGCTTGCCATTCCCCACTTGAATCCGGCCAACGGCGTGGGGAGATTGCTCTACTCCCCCAAATCACTGTGGATTTTGGAAACCAGCAGAGAGAGGAAAGAGGTAGCAAGAGCTCCAGAGAGAAGTCGAGGAAGAGAGAGACGGGGTCAGAGAGAGCGCGCGGGCGTGCGAGCAGCGAGAGGGACAGGGGCAAAGTGAGTGACCTGCTTTTGGGGGTGACCGCCGGAGCGCGGCGTGAGCCCTCCCCCTTGGGGACCCGCAGCGGACCAGTCGGGCTGACGGACAGACAGACAGACACCGCCCCCAGCCCCAGCGCCCACCTCCTCCTCGGCCGGCGGCAGACAGTGGACGCGGCGGCGAGCCGCGGGCAGGGGCCGGAGCCCGCGCCCGGAGGCGGGGTGGAGGGGCTCGGGGCTCGCGGCGTCGCACTGAAACTTTTCGTCCAACTTCTGGGCTGTTCTCGCTCCGGAGGAGCCGTGGTCCGCGCCGGGGAAGCCGACCCGAGCGGAGCAGCGAGAAGTGCTAGCTCCAGCCGGGAGGAGCCGCAGCCGGAGGAGGGGGAGGAGGAAGAAGAGAAGGAAGAGGAGAGGGGGCCGCGGTGGCGACTCGGTGCTCAGAAGCCGGGCTCATGGACGGGTGAGGCGGCGGTGTGCGCAGACAGTGCTCCAGCCGCGCGCGCGCCCCAGGCCCTGGCCCGGGCCTCGGCCCGGGGAGGAAGAGAAGCTCACCGAGGCGCGGAGGAGAGCGGGCCGCCCCACAGCCCGAGCCGGAGAGGGAGCGCGAGCCTCGCCGGCCCCGGTCGGGCCTCCGAAACCATGAACTTTCTGCTCTCTTGGGTGCATTGGAGCCTTGCCTTGCTGCTCTACCTCCACCATGCCAAGGTAAGCGGCCGTGCCCGCCTGGCGCTGCGGGCCGCTGCGAGCGCCTCTCCTGGCTGGGGACGTGCGTGCGAGCGCGCGCGTGGGGGCCCCGTGCCCCACGCGGGTCCATGGGCACCAGGCGCGCGGCGTCCCCCTCTGTTGTCGTAGGTGCAGGGGGAGGGGGCGCGCGCTAGGTGGGAGGGCACCGGAGAGAGGCTCACCGCCCACGCGGGCCCTGCCCACCCACCGGAGTCACCGCACGTACGATCTGGGCCGACCAGCCGAGGGCGGGAGCCGGAGGAGGAGGCCGAGGGGGCTGGGCTTGCGTTGCCGCTGCCGGCTGAAGTTTGCTCCGGGCCGCTGGTCCCGGCCGATCTGGAAGTCCGGGCAGCCGGGGCGGGAGCCAGAGACCAGCGGGCAGGGGGGTGCTCGGACCTTGGACCGCGGGAGGGCAGAGAGCGTGGAGGGGGCAGGGCACAGGAGGGAGAGGGGGCTTGCTGTCACTGCCACTCGGTCTCTTTGGCCCTCGCCGCGAGTTTGGGAAAAGTTTTGGGGTGGATTGCTGCGGGGACCCCCCCCCCTGCTGGGCCACCTGCGCCGCGCCAACCCCGCCCGTCCCCGCTCGCGTCCCGCTCGGTGCCCGCCCTCCCCCGCCCGGCCGGGCGCGCGCGGCGCGGAGCCGATTACATCAGCCCGGGCCTGGCCGGCCGCGTGTTTCCCGAGCCTCGGCTGCCCGAATGGGGAGCCCGGAGTGGCGAGCGGCACCCCTCCCCCCGCCAGCCCTCCGTGGGAAGGTGACCTCTCGAGGTAGCCCCAGCCGGGGGATCCGGAGAACCATCCCTACCCCTTTCCACTGTCTCCAGATCCTACCCCTGCCCAGTGCTAGGAGGAAATTCCTGACGCCCCTTCTCTTCCCCCATTTCCTCTCTAGCGTGGAGAGAAGCCCCTGTCACCCCTTTTATTTTCATTCCTTTCTGCGGAGAAGATCCATCTAACCCCTTTATGGCCCCAGAGTCCAGGGAAAGGATGATCACTGTCAGAAGTCGTGGCGCGGGAGCCCACCGGGCGCTTTGTCACACTCCACCGAAAGTCCCGACTTGGTGACAGTGTGCTTCTCTTCCCTCCCCAACAGTCCCGAGTGAGCTGTGCTTTAGCTCTCGTGGGGGTGGGTGAAGGGAGAGTTTAAAGAGAGTCATTGCTCCACTTTACCCTTTTGGAGAAATGGCTTGAAATTTGCTGTGACATGGGCAGCACGGGAATAGTCCTTCCTGAACCCTGGGAAGGAGCTCCTGCCAGCCTTGCACACATTTTGTCCTGGTGAAAGGCAGCGCTGGAGCAGGTGGTTTTTTGGAACTCTCAACTTGCCCACCCAACTTGCTTCTGAAAGCCACCTAAGGGGTCCCTTTCCGCTCCTCCCTGACACCTTCCCTCAGCCAGAATCCCCTTGGAGAGGAGGCGAGAGGAAAGCCATGGACAGGGGTCGCTGCTAACACCACAAGTTCCTCAGACCCTGGCACAAAGGCCTTGGCTACAGGCCTCTAAGTAGGGAGGAGGGGGAGGAGTGGCTGCCTGGCCACGGTGTGACCTTCAGAGGCCCCCAGAGAAGGACACCTGGCCCCTGCCTGCCTAGAACTGCCCCTCCTGTGCCCCCTGGCCTTAGAAGGGGTATGAAATTTCCGTCCCCTTTCCTCATTGGGGCGCAGGAGGAGTGAAGGGTCCATGGAGAATGTCAGGGGGAAGCCAGGGGGTGTCATGGGAATGGGTGAGGGGCTGAGGTGCCGAATCCAGGGGGTCCTTGAGGGAGCTTCAGTGGGAGGTGTCCAGCTGGAAGCCTGGGAGCTGTTGTTTTCTCTTGAGAGGGGCTTCCTGTAAGGACCCCTTCCTGTGTGACCTTGGCTTTCTCTGGGAACAGGGCTGGGGGATCTGAGTGGGGTGCATTTGGGGTGTGTGGGGGACAGTGGAACTCCCCCCAGCAGGGTTTGCTGTTTCATAGGCTAGTGCCCCTCTGGTTGTGAGTGCTGGGCCGGAGGGGAGTTGGTGAGAGCCAGCGACCCTCAGGAAGGGCTGGCAGAAGCCTTTCCTTTCGGCTGCTGCCAGGTCCGCAGGTCTGGGTGTGTTGACCTTCACAGCTTCTGGGGAGGGGAGGAATGATGTGGGGGTGGGGAGGGTTAGAGGAAGCCTCAGGCCTAAGGTGGTGCAGGGGGCCCCCTAGGGGCTGGGCAGTGCCAAGGCATAAAAGCCTTCCCTGGTGGCATTTTGAAGAAGGTGCCCAGGTGAGAGGGGCTTGGGACCTCCTCACCCTGGGAGGGAGAAGAAACCAGGGAACAGGTGGGAGTGGGAGACTAGTGAGGCTTTGGCAATCTTTTCAGGCTCTGGAGAGATTTGTGCAGGGAGGAATATGGGGTTCTCCTCCCCTAGGGTCTCCTCCTGGGTTTTTCCACCCTAAGTGACCTGTGGGCATGCCGGATTATTCCTAAGGACTAGAAGAGCTTGGATGGGGGAGGGTGGTTGGTGCCCTTCGGTCCTCGGCACCCCCCTCCCTCTCCAACACCAGCTCACCCTGGTATTTGTCATGTCAGCAGGAGAAGGTCACCATGTTGTTTTTCTCGCCCCCAGTCCTTCCTTCCTGCCCCAGTCCAAATTTGTCCTCCTATTTGACCTTAATACTTACCATGGCTTTGGACCAGGGAATCAGGGGGACCTTGAGAGCAAGAAGAGGGAAGTGTGGGGAAGGTACAGGGGACGTGGACAGCAGCATTCTGGGATTTTCCTCCTGCATTTCCAGCTCCCCAGCCCCCAACATCTGGTTAGTCTTTAACTTCCTCAGGTTCATAATCGGAGCAGTCCAGGAGTGGTGGGCATATTTTGTGCCCCGGGGGACCCTCGGTTGTGTCCTCTTTGACTCAGACTTGGAGAAGCCAGAGGCTGTGGGTGGGAGGGAGGTGAGGAGGGAGGAGGGGCTGGGTGGCTGGGCCTGTGCCCCTTGGCCCCAGCCCCTGCCCCTGCCCATGCCTTGCTCTCTTTCTGTCCTCAGTGGTCCCAGGCTGCACCCATGGCAGAAGGAGGAGGGCAGAATCACCACGAAGGTGAGTCCCCCTGGCTCTTGGATGGAGGTTCCCTGTCCTCTCAGGGGATGGGTGGATGGCCTAATTCCTTTTCTGTGGGGAGGAAGGGGAAGAGGCACAGGAATATGAGGATCAAGAAAGAAAAAGTGGGGTCCCATGAGGTTCACCCTGTTTTGTGAGGACCCTGCACTGTTCAGGTCTCTGCTAGAAACAGGACTTGTTGCCTTTTTCTTCTGCTCTTTCCAGTACAGTTTTATTGAGAGAAGGAGCCATGAGCACAGAGCTAGAAGACAGTGTTGAGGGATGCTAGATGCTGGGAAAAGTGTCCCTGTCTTCCCTAGCTCCTGGGGGAGGGTGGACATTCAGCGTCATTTCCTATATAGGCATGTCCCACTCGCAGGAAGTGTGACCCGTCCTGTGTGAGCTGGAGGTGCAGAGGGCTCAGCCTAACGGGGTCCCCCTCCCTTCCCTGGTTTACATTCCTTTGGGGGTGGAGAAAGCCCCACTTGACTAGGTTCGGGTGCTGTGAACTTCCCTCCCAGGCCGGCAGAGGGCTGGCTGTAGCTCCCAGGCGCCCCGCCCCCCTGCCCAACCCCAAGTCCGCCTGCCTTTTGTTCCGCTGTGGTTTGGATCCTCCCATTTCTCTGGGGACACCCTGGCTGTCCCCACCACTGACTGTGGGCTGTGCGTTCCACCTCCGGGGAGGAAAGGCCCTGGGGTCTTCCTTTAGGCAAGTTTCCCTGACCTAAATCCAGCATAGCTGGGTAGTGGCCAGCAGTGGTGATGCCCAGCCTGTTCCACCCCCTCCTTCCCCACCCCAGGAGCCCTGTCCTTGGCCTAGGACCTGGCTACTCATCCGCTGACCGGCCCTCTGCTTCTAGTGCGCCACTCACTCCTTTCAGCTTCCCAGTGGTCTGTGGTCTGGGAGAGGCAAGACAAATGGTCTTTGTTTGCTGGAGAAAAGGTTGTCTGCGATATATAAGGAAAACCACGAAAGCCTGGTGTTGGAGCGCATGTATGTGCTCCCCAGGCAGCGGAGGCCAGCCCGCCTTGGAGGGGCGGCTGCCTGATGAAGGGTGCGGGTGAGGTTGCCCCCTTCCACCTCCCATGGGGCTTGGAGATTCCAAGGAGAAGCTTTTCCGGGGAATTCCTACCCCAGGTCTTTTTACCCTCATCTACCAACCCCTTGCCCAGCCCAGACCTTTCTGCTGTCCCTTCCTGGGCCACAAGCCTGGCCCTCCTCTGTCCCAGCTGTGATGAAGGGGGCAGTTCCAAACTTCTTGATTGTTCATCTGCTTCCCTGTTGATTTGGCTTTAAAAAATGACTTTTTCAGACTTCGAGTCTCATTCACTCTTTTTGATGATGCTTTGCCGTAACCCTTGGTGGGTAGAGAAGGATTCTGTGCCTGTTGGTGGTCTGGATAAAAGTAGAGACCTCACAGGAGGCAGTGGACGGGCTCGGTTCCCCGCTGTTCTTTCTGTTTTCACACCTGTGGCCTTCTCCCCACCTTCCTGCCAACCAACCTGTTGTGTACATAGCCCCCCTCATTGTCCTTTATTCTTCTGGAAAGCAGACCTTGGAGGGAGGAGTGAGGGGGAGGTCCGATGTGGTCTCTGGGGTGGGGCTTGGGAGCTGGGGTGGATGCTTTGGTGAAGTTCTAAACTTCGTATTACCCAGGCTGAAAAAAGAGCACTTGTTCCCAGGGCTGGAAATGGAAGACAAAACTCCACCTTTTCAGCCTGTTTCAGTGTCTTCAGAGATCAGCCCAACCCACGTCTACAGTTGAGCAGAGTTGGAGGCCCAGAGATGGGAGGGACTGGTGGCCCAAGGTCGCACCAACTCATGGCCAGAGCCTGGGCCTCCTCACTGGCCAGGTGTTATTTCTTCCCTCTGTGTAGGAAACCCATTTCAGGGACAGGATTGCTATGTGGTAGTGTTGTGGGGCGGTGGGGAGGTGATGGGAGTGGCAGGCTGGGCCACAATTTGGAATAGTCATGCTGGAGTCCTGCATTTATTTATTCTCAAGGGCTCCACCCCTGTGGCCCAGAATTACCCCTTCATGCTCCAGTGCACCCCAGGCTCCGCCACCAGCCTGGGAAACTGTCTTTACCCTGGTCTCCCTCCAGATCAACTTCTAGAAATGTTTCGTGGCTACAGTGGCAGCACTGTTTTTTCCATGATGCAAGCAGTTTGCCCTCTTGGGCGGGGTTATCAGTGTCTGGCAGGGCTCTCACAGCGTGCCCGCCCACTGCCACCTGCTGGTTCCAGGCGGGCCCAGCCCCTGTGCTGATGGCCACCACCTTCTCATCTCACGTCTGGGGAAGGGGACTGGCAGGGGGAAAGGTGCCTCCTCTGTTTTTGCCTGATACAGGCTTGGGAACACTTTGATGTCAGCTAATTCTCACTCTTTTACTTACTTGCTGTGTGGGCTTGGGGCAAGTTACTTAGCTTCTCTGGGCTTCCTCTTCCCCATCTGTAAAATGGAATCTCAGTAGTGTCTAATGGTACCATGTGGAGAAACTTGTGTGAGATGATAGCTGCGTACTATTGTACACAGTACCCAGCATATAGTAAGTGCTCAATAAATAGTTGCTGGTGCAGTTGATGTCATGGTAGTGGTTGTGGGGAGGTTGTAGGAAACTGGAGACTAACTTGGCAAAGCTGGCTCTTCCTCCTTTTAGGGGAAGCTTGAGCATCCCCATGGGGTGTACCCACAGTTAAACTGTCTTTTGTCATCGAGGTTGACCCAGGATTCAGTTCAGCTATCACAGTGAGGTGGCAGGATCAGATGTGGCAGGCCATGTCCCTTGGAACTTGAGTACATCGTGTGATCTCTGGAATAAAAACAGGCCTTCACAGTGTTGATGGTGGGAAGCTGAGGAAGCGCTTTACACACAGTAGGAGGGACTTAAGTTAGATTTTTGGAAGGACTTGCTTGATACAGAAGCTCCAAGGAGTGGCTTTGCAGAGCTGGGTGGGGAGAGGGGCTAGCCATCTTTTGTGTCACCCACTGGGCTCATGCATCACCGCCTCTCATGCAGTGGTGAAGTTCATGGATGTCTACCAGCGCAGCTACTGCCATCCGATCGAGACCCTGGTGGACATCTTCCAGGAGTACCCTGATGAGATCGAGTACATCTTCAAGCCATCCTGTGTGCCCCTGATGCGATGCGGGGGCTGTTGCAATGACGAGGGCCTGGAGTGTGTGCCCACTGAGGAGTTCAACATCACCATGCAGGTGGGCATCTTTGGGAAGTGGGGGCAGGGGGGCATCGGGAGGGGTGTAACACTTTGGGAACAGGTGGTCCCAGGTCCTTTCCTGGCTAGACTTGCCTTGTCCAGCTCTTGCCTCTGAGTTGCACAGGGGAGGTGTGCTGGGGTCTTGTCTTGCCTTCTGTGGAGAAGATGCTTGCATTCCCAGCCCAGGATCCCAGCAAGCCCTAACCATCTCCTCCTCACTGATGGTTGTCCCCTGGGCTCAGCAAGGGGCAGACGGGTGACTGTGCCAGGGGCCCCTCTCTTCTTCTCTTGAGGAGAATCCAGAGGGCCCTCCCTTCTTGGGGGCTCTGTTTGGGAAGCTGGATGAACCTGGTCCATGGAGAGTTTAAAAAGTCTTTTGGTGTTATCTGGTGATGGGGCACATCTCAGCCCAGATAGGGTGGGAGGGAGCTGTGAGCCACAGGGAGGGGGTTGCTTTCGGGTATCTACTGGGAGTCAGGGTGAGACCTAGGGAGGATGAAAGAAGGGGAGGACATGGAGAGTGGTGAGAATCTAGGATTTGAATTCCCAGCCTGGCCAACCCTTGCAGCCATGTCTTGGCCTCAAGTGGAATGAGGGCTCCTTGAGGCCAGCAGGGTTGGGGGAGTTGGGGTGGGCCTGAGCCTCTTTCCTGCTAGAGCTCTTGGTCCTCCCTGCCTCCACCACCCACCCTGCTCTGCAGAACCCCTGGGTGCTGAGTGACAGGAGCCCCAGGGTTGTCCCATCTGGGTTTGGCTGGCTGGGTCACTAACCTCTGTGATCTGCTTCTTTCCCCCCCAGATTATGCGGATCAAACCTCACCAAGGCCAGCACATAGGAGAGATGAGCTTCCTACAGCACAACAAATGTGAATGCAGGTGAGGATGTAGTTACGGATTGACTATCAGCAAGTAGCCGCAGGGCGCCTGGTCTGTGCCAGGGTTAAGCATGTTGTACTTGTTAGCCCACGTCCAGCTTCCAGCTGCGCGACCCTGGGCGTTTTACTTCAGTGTACCTCAGTTTCTACATCTGTAAAATGGGTACAATAGTAGTATATCTTAGAGCCTTGTTATAAGGATTAAGTAAGTTATATACGGGGAGATTAAAACAGTGTGGCTCCATCATAAATGCTGTTTTTACTGTGGTTATTATTGTTATCCCCTATCATTATCATCACCGTCTTAACCCTTCTCTGTTTGTTCTTTTCTCTCTCCCTACCCATTTCAGACCAAAGAAAGATAGAGCAAGACAAGAAAAGTAAGTGGCCCTGACTTCAGCACTTCTCCCTCTCCGTGGCTGGTTGTCTTGATCTGGGGCTCTTGGCTACCTCTGTGGGGGCTCCCGTGGCCTCCCTGGGTCAGGGAGTTGGTCTTGTGGGGGACTTGTGGTGGCAGCAACAATGGGGTGGTTCCAGCTCCAGGGTGATGGCTCTAGGGTTAGTGAGAAGTCCCAGCCAGGAGCCTGGCACTTCCTTTGGAAGGGACCATGCCTTCTGGGTCTCCAGATCATTCCTGGGCAGGACTTGCTGTGTCAGTGTGTCAGGGGGCAATGTGGACACTGACTTCCTGGCTTGCTCTGGGGCACCCACAGCGGGGAGAGGGCGTAGGTGGCAGAGAGGCCAGCTTCTGTGTGGCAGAGGAAACGGCCTCTTTTGGTGGCTGCTGTGATGGTGCAGTTGGATGTGAGGCCGGCTGGAGGGTGTTTCTCAGCGCAGGCCCTCCTGTCGGCAGCAGGCGGCAGACACACAGCCCTCTTGGCCAGGGAGAAAAAGTTGAATGTTGGTCATTTTCAGAGGCTTGTGAGTGCTCAGTGTTCAGGGTCGGGTAGGATGGTGGGGGGACAAGGTCTGGTGGCAGTAAGCCTTCAAGACAGGGTGGGCGGCTGGCAATGGCTCGAGCTTGTAGGGAGAGACTGAGAGAGAGCACCCGGGCCCTGCCCCTTCCCCACACCATCCTGTCTGCCCCCAGTGCTGTGGGGACATCGAAGCCCCCCAGGCCTCACCCCCTCGCCTCTTCCCTCAGCCCGCAGCTTCCGGAGTGAGAGGATGCGGAAACCCTCCTTCCACTCTTTGGTGCTTTCTCCTAAGGGACACAGACTCACCCTCTCTGGTCCCTTCTCCCCCTCCTTTCTTCCCTGTGACACATTCTGAGGTGTGTTCTCTCGGGCCTGGCAGGAATGGAGGGTGCTGGTTCTCTTGAGGGGCACAGGCTACAGCCCGCCCCCTTCCCGTTTCCCCAAATGACTGCTTTGCCACAGGGAGAGTGGGGGGCTCGCCTGGGCTCGGAAGAGTGTCTGGTGAGATGGTGTTGCAGGCTTTGACAGGCTGGGGAGAGAACTCCCTGCCAAGTACCGCCCAGGCCCCTCCTCCCCAGCCCTCCCTGACTCCCACCCCACCCCGCTGCCTGTCCGGGGCTCCTGGACACCCGGCCCTGCCTCCCAGTCCAGGTCGTGCTGAGCAGGCTGTTGCCTTTCTGTGTTGCTCTTGGTTCTGTGCCAGCTCCCAAGGTAGCCCCCACGCCGGGATTCCCAGAGGTTCTGTTGCACTCGGAAATGAAGGCAGAAGGTGCCCGATGCTCAGCCTGCCCTCCCACTCCTGCTCCCCATCCAGGCAGCTGTCTGACCTTCTCCCCAAAGCCTGGCCTACCTTTCATCACCCCCTGACCTTCAGGGTCAGACTTGGACAGGGTTGCTGGGCAAAGAGCCTTCCCTCGGGCTTTGCCCCCTCCTGGGGACCAGGTGCCTCTGTGAGCATGGAGACCCTTGGGTCCTGTGCCCTCTACCCAGTCTCGGTTTCCCACCCTTAACCTTGTCAGGGGCTGTGTTTGCCACCGCAGGGTGGCCAGTGTGAGGAGAAGAAAGAGCCATCGAATGCTTGCTGCCCAGACACGCCTTGTGTGCCCGTGCATGCCTTCCCAGAGACCACCTGCCACCTGCCACTTCCTCCAGGAAGCCGCCCTGTGTGCTTTGCTTTGGTCCTTCCCGCGTCCCTGCCCTCCTCACTGCTTCTTTTACACCACCCCCCACTGCCCCTGCTCTCTCTCTGTCTCTGTTTTTTTATTTTCCAGAAAATCAGTTCCAGGAAAGGGAAAGGGGCAAAAACGAAAGCGCAAGAAATCCCGGCATAAGTCCTGGAGCGTGTACGTTGGTGCCCGCTGCTGTCTAATTCCCTGGAGCCTCCCTGGCCCCAAGTCCAGCTCCCGCCTGCTGCACCCCGTAACCCTGCCTCCCTCCCTTGGTCCCTCCCTGGCTCTCATCCCCCGGCCCTTGTCTCTCTCTCACTCTCATTCCACTAATTGGCACCAACGGGTAGATTTGGTGGTGGCGTTGCTGGTCCAGGGTTGGGTGAATAGGGGGGGCGAGCAGGCCTAGAGGATTGAGGGCGGGGACTCTGGCTTGGCTGGGCACCCATTTTCTCTCACCCACTGGGCACTGGTGGCGGGCCCATGTTGGCACGGGTGCCTGCTCACCCAACTGGTTTCCATTGCTCTAGGCTTCTGCACTCGTCTGGAAGCTGAGGGTGGTGGGGAGGGCGGACGTGGCCCAAGAAGGTCCGTGAATGACCCGAGGTGGCTTGTCGAATGACTCCTCGGCTGAAGGAGGAGCTTGGGTGGGATCACACACCATGTGACGGCCTCTCTTCATCTAGTGGAAGTGCCCTGGCTCCTCATGGAGTTGGGGCCTCTGGAGGGGAGCCCCCTATTCCAGTCCAACCCATGGCACCTGCAGAGGGCTCGCTGTAGGGCGGTCTCTTCCTCTGGGTTGGAGGCTATGGTGGGCCCTGCCCTGGGCCCTCTGGCCACCAGCGGCCTGGCCTGTGGACACTGCCTGTGGGCTTAGCCTCCCATCACACCCTACTTTAGCCCACCTTGGTGGAGGGCCTGGGCATAAGCTGGTGCACAGGGAGAAGGTGGCCCTGCCATCTCAGTGGCCCTTGATTACCATCCCCAGCCGGTGAAGAGTCAAGGCGTGCTCGGATGGGGGTGGCAGCGGTTGGGTCCCTGTGGCCTGAGACTCACTCTTGTCTCCCAGGGACACAGCATTGCCCCTCATGGCAGTCTCTCCCTGCACTCTGCCCGCCTGTGCCCGCCGCTTCCTGTGGCAGGTGTCCTAGCCAGTGCTGCCTCTCTCTGCTGCTCTCTCTGTCTTCTGCTGTAGTGCTCGGACCCTTCCAGGCGTGGAAGGGCGTGGGGGCTGACCAGCCGGGTGGGGGTGCAGCTGTGGATGTGTTAGGGGGTGTTGCATGGTGATTTTTTTTCTCTCTCTCTGCTGATGCTCTAGCTTAGATGTCTTTCCTTTTGCCTTTTTGCAGTCCCTGTGGGCCTTGCTCAGAGCGGAGAAAGCATTTGTTTGTACAAGATCCACAGACGTGTAAATGTTCCTGCAAAAACACAGACTCGCGTTGCAAGGCGAGGCAGCTTGAGTTAAACGAACGTACTTGCAGGTTGGTTCTCAGAGGGCGAGCAAGTCAGAGAGGGGCATCACACAGAGATGGGGAGAGAGAGAGAGAGAGAGAGAGAACGAGCGAGCGAGCGAGCGAGAGAGCGCCTGAGAGGGGCCAGCTGCTTGCTCAGTTTCTAGCTGCCTGCCTGATGACTGCTGCCTTCTCTGCTTTTAAGGCCCTGTGGTGGGCTGCAGGCGCTGGTCCAGCCTGGCAGGGCCTGTTCTGAGGTTGGCCTGGTTGCCTGAGTGGTAGGCTGGTGTGGCTTAGTGTGCTGGTGTGGACGCAAGCTGTGTGTTGTGTCCTGTGGTCCTTCTGCTCATAGTGGCTGTTGGTCCTGATGTTATTACTACTCTGGTACTAATGCTGAGAAGCTGAGAGCCAATTCCAGGTGTGGACAATGTCAACAAAGTGTAGACGCGCTCACCGCGCTCGCTCACCGGGGCCTGGTCTGCTCTCACGGCTGTCTCCAGGGCCTGGCCTCGGCCCTTTGAAGTCTGCATGGCTGGGCTTCTCACCACTCAGTGTTTCTCGATGGGGGAAGGGATTGAGTCTCCCACTTCAGACTGGGCCTCCCTGAGGAAAGGGTTGTGTCTCCCCCTTCAGACTGGGGCTCCCTGAGGACAGGGATAGGTCTCCTCCCTCAGACTGGGGGGCTCCCTGAGGAATGAGCCATGTCTCCCCCCTCAGACCGAGGCTTCCTGAGGATTGGGCCATGTCTCCCCTCTCAGACTGGGGCTCCCTGAGGATAGGGCTATAACTCCACCCTCACACTGGGGTTCCCCGAGGATAGGGCTATGTCTCCCCCCTCAGACTGGGGCTCCCTGAGGATTGGGCCATGTCTCCCCGCTCAGACTGGGGTTCCCTGAGGATTGGGCTATGTCTCGCCCCTCAGACTGGGGCTCCCTGAGGGCAAAGGCTCTGGACGTTGGTTTAGGACAGGGCAGTTTTGCATACACACTGAAGGAGCTGTAGCATTTGATAACTTTAATCCTCCACCAGTCATGGTGACAACCCCAAGCAGCCCACACATTTTCAAGTGCCCCCAGGATGGATGGAGGGAGGATTCTGTGCCCATTCTCCTGATGCTAGACTGTAAACTCCATAAGCCTGGGCCTGGTTTAGTTACCTTCGTGGGCCCTGGGCATCTGTACCTCTGTCCTTTGTCCGTGCTGAGGACCAAGGAAGTATCAAATGAATGAATGCATGCCTCAGTTCAGGAGGGCGGGGCCAGGAGCACAGGATCAGGACAGGTGGCTGGCAATCTTTTGATGCCTTAGCCTATGTTCTTTATACCAGTTTGGCCTGTGCTCAGAATGAGGGAGGCCCTGAGGGGTGAGGGTAAGCTTCACTTAGGGAGGCAGGACTTTTATGAGGATTCACCATACAGGGCAAAGGCACCCCCAGCGCACCCCAAGGCTGCGTTACGGGAGTCTCCCCTCCCCCACCAATGTTCTTGTGGCTTGTGGGTGCTCAGGAGATGCTGGGAACCAGGCCTGGGTAGTTGGTATGGGATTCTGTCTGTCTTAGCCCTCTGTAAAACCAAGAGGTGTATATTAGTGCTGGGGGTGGGGGCTCTGCCTAACTTCAGGTCTAGATGAGGGGGTCTCAGTTCCCCAGGGGTCCTTGGGGAAGATTAGGGACTTGACATTTTAGGATTTTTTTTGGTGATGATCCTGCAGATGGGTGTGTGTGTGAAGTGACCTGGAGCTAACTGAAGTTACCCTAACCTCCTAATTCCTTACCCAACCCCCCAGCTGGCTGGATCTGCGAATATCAGTTTCCAAAATTGGAGGCTTAGGACTCCCATTTCCCAGCCCCCAGAAGGCTAGGGCCTGCTCTGCTTCCTCCTCACAATCAGCCCAGGGGCAGGAGCATGCTGAGAAAGTTCTGGGAGGCCCCCTTTGCTTCAGCAGGAGTAGCGAGGCCGCAAAATCGTCTCCCCATCCTAAGTGAAGCAACATATTGGAAAGGGAAGAGCCCGGGACCTGGGACTGCAGCCTCTAGCCAGCTCAAGAGAGATGAGGCCTGCAGCCACACTGGGAGGGGACACGGGGAATGGAGATGTTCCTTCACCTTCCTGGGACCTCCTGTTCTATGCTACCCCTTTGGGAGCCTCCCATCCCCAGGGCAGGCCTTTGCTGTAGCTGGCCACCCAGCCAAGCCTCTCTGCCTCAGGCATTCTCCCCGATGCTCCACCCACTCTCTTCCCCATACCAGCCCCTAGAGGCCAAACTGAAAAACCTCCTCAGCAGGGAGCCTCTTCTGATTAACTTCATCTAGCTCTCTGGTCACTCATCGGCTCTTAAAATGTCAAGTGGGGACTGTTCTTTGGTATCCGTTCATTTGTTGCTTTGTAAAGTGTTCCCATGTCCTTGTCTTGTCTCAGTAGATTGCGAGCTCCAGAGGGCAGACTGGGAGCCCCCGAGTGGAGCTGCTGCTCAGACCAGGGCTCCCTGAGGGCAGGGCTGGGGCTGCTCTCACACTGGGGCTTTCTGTCCCAGGACCACACCTTCCCATCCTCTCTGCTCTTACGGTGCCGGAAGCTGCAGTGACCCAGGGGCCCCCAGGAATGGGGAGGCCGCCTGCCTCGTCGCCAGGCCCCCTCGCTTGGCCCTAACTCCAGCCTTCGTTTTCCATTCCCCTCAGATGTGACAAGCCGAGGCGGTGAGCCGGGCAGGAGGAAGGAGCCTCCCTCAGGGTTTCGGGAACCAGATCTCTCACCAGGAAAGACTGACACAGAATGATGGATACAGAAAGCACGCTGCCGCCACCACACCATCACCATCGACAGAACAGTCCTTAATCCAGAAACCTGAAATGAAGGAAGAGGAGACTCTGCGCAGAGCACTTTGGGTCCGGAGGGCGAGACTCCGGCAGAAGCATTCCCGGGCGGGTGACCAAGCACGGTCCCTCTTGGAATTGGATTTGCCATTTTATTTTTCTTGCTGCTAAATCACCGAGCCCGGAAGATTAGAGAGTTTTATTTCTGGGATTCCTGTAGACACACCCACCCACATACATACGTTTATATATATATATATATATATATATATATTATATATATATAAAAATAAATATCTATATTTTATATATATAAAATATATATATTCTTTTTTTAAATTAACAGTGCTAATGTTATTGGTGTCTTCACTGGATGTATTTGACTGCTGTGGACTTGAGTTGGGAGGGGAACGTTCCCACTCAGATCCTGACAGGGAAGAGGATGAGACGAGAGACTCCGGCATGGTCTTTTTCTTTGTCCCACTTGGCCAGGCCAGGGTCCTCTCCCCTGCCCAGGAATGTGCAAGGCCAGGGCATGGGGGCAAATATGACCCACTTTCAGGAACACCGACAAACCCAGCCCTGGCGCTGAGCCTCTCCCCCGGGTCAGACGGACAGAAAGGCAGATGACAGGTACAGGGATGAGCACACTGGCTCCGACTAGGAGTTTGGGGAGCTTCAGGACATTGCTGTGCTTTGGGGATTCCCTCCACATGCTGCATGCGAATCTCACCCCCAGGGGCATTGCCTGGAAGATTCAGGAGCCTGGGCGGCGTTCACTTACTCTCACCTGCTTCCGAGTTGCCCAGGAGGCCACTGACAGATGTCCCAGCGAAGAGAAGAGACACGTGTTGGAAGCAGCAGCCCATGACAGCTCCTCCTCCTGGGACCCACCCTCGTCCTCTTCCTGCTCCCCTTCCTGGGGTGCAGCCTAAAAGGACCTGATGTCCTCACACCATTGAAACCACTAGTTCTGTCCCTCCAGGAGGCCTGGTTGTGTGTGTGTGAGTGGTTGACCCTCCTCCATCCCCTGGCCCTTCCCTTCCCGAGGCACAGAGAGACAGGGCAGGATCCACGTGCCCATTGTGGAGGCAGAGAAAAGAGAAAGTGTTTTGTATACGGTACTTATTTAATATCCCTTTTTAATTAGAAATTAAAACAGTTAATTTAATTAAAGAGTAGGGTTTTTTTCAGTATTCTTGGTTAATATTTAATTTCAACTATTTATGAGATGTATCTTTTGCTCTCTCTCGCTCTCTTATTTGTACTGGTTTTTGTATATAAAATTCATGTTTCCAATCTCTCTCTCCCTGATCGGTGACAGTCACTAGCTTATCTTAAACACATATTTAATTTTGCTAATACTCAGCTCTGCCCTCCCCTTTCCCCTGGCTCCCCAGCACACATTCCTTTGAAATAAGGTTTCAATATACATCTACATACTATATATATATTTGGCAACTTGTATTTGTGTGTATATATATATATATGTTTATGTATATATGTGATTCTGATAAAATAGACATTGCTATTCTGTTTTTTATATGTAAAAACAAAACAAGAAAAAAATAGAGAATTCTACATACTAAATCTCTCTCCTTTTTTAATTTTAATATTTGTTATCATTTATTTATTGGTGCTACTGTTTATCCGTAATAATTGTGGGGAAAAGATATTAACATCACGTCTTTGTCTCTAGTGCAGTTTTTTCGAGATATTCCGTAGTACATATTTATTTTTAAACAACGACAAAGAAATACAGATATATCTTAAAAAAAAAAAGCATTTTGTATTAAAGAATTTAATTCTGATCTCAAAGTTCCTCTTGGTTTCTCCTTCTCCATGGAATCCTTGCTCTGGACTTTCTCCCACCCCTTTCCCTCTTCCTTTGGGGAACATGGCATTTGTCTTGGGTCTGGGAAAGATGTGTCTAATGTGTAGGCCTTGTGCTGGGGGCGAAGTCCTTCCATTTTGGCTGAGCTGGTCCTGGGGGAACCCATCCATCCTGTCTTGATATAGAAGGTGGGAAGCTCTGGGAATGGGTGGAGTGGGAGAAACAGCTCATCAGACAGGAACCAAGGACCCTTGCAATAGATAGTGCTGCCTTCAGGAATTAGGTGATCCAGGCATCTATGCCTTGGCCAAGGAAGGAACTGGCCATGTCTCCAAGCTTGCTGCCCGGGAGACAGGAGAGAGCTGTGTACGGCTGTGAGGGTCTTGTTGGCTGCGACTGGCTGGGAGTGAGCAGGGGATGCTGCTAGAGGGCTGTGACCCCAGGGTGTAACTTAATTTTACATAGTTACACCCTGGAGTCCCTTGAGCCTCTGGAAGATGGACCCATAGGTCTGGTCGCCACTGATGGGACTCCTTGCCCCACCTTGCTGCATAAGCTCTTCTCTCACATCCTGCTCCTGGGTAAGGTGGCACCTGTCCAGGTCTTTGGCACTGAAGAGCAGTGCTTCCAAATTTACTTCCTCTAGCCTCTCATTTGTCCTTGCAAACCATAAATATGGCTTGAATAAATATTGAGCCAGCTATTATGCTGCTATGAATAAGATGCAGTTCCACCCCTCAAGGATCTGGTGAGGGTGAGTAGGTGAGGAGACACAAAACTATAAATCTGTGAGCAGAAAAATAAATAAAATGCGCTGGGGCATCTGATCCAGCTTGGGGGTGGGAGTTGTGTTGGGGGTGGTGTCTTCTCATGACATTATCTCTAGGCTGCCCAGAGAATGGTTTGAAGGTAGGGAGAACAGAGGGGGAGGGAGGTGAAAGGGTTGAGGGCATCACAGGCAGAAAGGATAGTGTGAGCAAGGCATGAAGGTGGCACTCGGGCAGGGAGTGGGTGGGGGAGGTGGAGGCTGGAGACATGGGCAGGGGTTAGTGCCAGAGGAGCCTACAGCACGATGCCAAGAGCCTAGGACCTCTCAGGGATGAGCAGCAGCTGAGGGGCTTTAAACATGAGTGGCCCAATCAGATACACTTGACCACAGGTGCCTGGCAACAACAGTATGGGAGGCAGAGAGGCTGTTGCAGTCTTACAGGAGGAATCGCGCTGAGTGTGGGGAAGTGGCTTTGGTGACTGGCAGCGCAGGCACATGCAAGGTCTCAGCCTCAGGCAGCTTTTGGTCTAGTAAGTGCTCCTTTCCCAATCACTGACCACGTGCCAGCCCCTACGTTGGTTAACACTGAATCTGCACGGCAGCCCTGGGAGGTAGGTGCTTTTTTTTTTTTTTTTTTTTCTGAGATGAGTCTCACTCTGTTGCCCAGGCTGGAGTGCAGTGGCGTGATCTCGGTTTCCTGCAACCCCCACCTTCCAGGTTCAAGCGATTCTCCTGCTTCAGCCTCCCGAGTAGCTGGGATTACAGGCACGCATCACCATGCCCAGCCAATTTTTGTATTTTTGGTAGAGACAGGGTTTCACCATATTGGTCAGGCTCATCTTGAATGCCTGACCTCAGATGATCCACCTGCTTCGGCCTCCCAAAAGTGCTGGGATTACAGGTGTGAGCCACTGCACCCAGCCTATTAATGAGAAATTGTATATTCTTTCGGTATGAAGTCTTTGCATCTGTCCAAGGGCAGAAATCGGGTGTAAAGAAAAAAATACATCTTTGAATCTGATACTTTCGTGTGTCTCAATTGGTTGTAGCCACGTTTCGAGTGCTTAATCTACACATGGCTAGTGGCTATCATTTCAGACAGTGTAGCTTTAAAATGTACTCCCCCTTTTGTTTGTCTCCCCCAACTAGAATGCAAGCCCCATGAGGGAAGAGATTTTTGTCTGTTTCGTTCATTGTATCTCCAGCTCCTGGAACAGTGCCTGGAACATAGTACGTGCTCAATAAACATTTGTTAAATGACTGACATTATTGAAACTAAGTCCTGGACCTGAAGGTTTCATCCCAAGACCATGGAGGTGAGTACAGGATTTCTACAGAGATGCCAGGAGTGGTTGGTAGAGGGTTAGCAGGACACGTGGGGACTTGAGCAGGGATTGTCTAGGAGAAGTGAGCTCAAAGTCAGCTGGTAGGGATTAGAGCAGAGGCCTCTTCATCACTGTCTCCTCTTAGCCACCCTGGAGATGGGGCTCATTATGATTGTTTGGCAGATGAGAAGCAGGAGGCCCAGAGAAGGTAAATAACTTGCCCGAATTTACGCACAGCCAGTAAATGGCCAAGCCAGAATTTAAACCAGCTTTCCTGACTCCAAATCTAGTGCTCTTTTCACCACACCACAGCTGCCCCAGGCTAGGGCAGGACATCAACAAATAAAAATGAATCGTCTAGACTGAATACAAACAGGCAAGAAGAAAAGTGGGACAGGGGGAGGATGTAGCGGTGGCCAAACCCAGGGCTGAAATCCAGACTTCCCCAAGTGTGGTAAGGCAAGGCAAGGCAAGCGAGAGATGTCTCTAGGGGCTGGGGCTCGTCAGTGGAAGATTGGAAACCTAAGCACGCAAGAGATTGCAACACACGGCCTTAGATGAGAGAAACAGCCTTGAAATAGACCATGGAGAAAAGGAGGAGAACATGAAAATGCCACCTCCCCCAGTTGTATAAGACCTGCTCGATACCCCACTGGAGCCTTTCTCAAGGATCTCTCGAGACCTAAGCAAGTCCCAGGGCCTACCCTGCCTTCCCAGATCATCTCCTCTCTGTGAGACTCACACCCCATGGTCTAGCCACTGTTTTCTCAGGAGCTACACAGTGCTCCTTGTCCTCTGCCTAGCCTGAGACTCTTCCTTCTCCAAGGAGCTGCCCGTCCTGCTCACAGCACCGAAAGGCCTTTGGAGAGCCTGCTGGCCCACTCTCCTCCCTCTCACAACACCTGCAAGGCTGATGGGTGGATCCATACAAAATTTGGTGATTCTGGATCAGTTTCACGTGTTAGGATCATTGTTGTAACCAGTGTGTAAATATGGCCGTCAACAGTTCTTCCCATCCCTATGCCCACATGCTGCATCCCCGAAGCAGTTGAGTCTATTTGAATCTGGGCCAGCTTTATGACTTGCTTTGAATAAAAATGCAACACAAGGCTGGGCGCGGTGGCTCACACCTGTAATCCCAGCACTTTGGGAGGCTGAGGCAGGCGGATCATGAGGTCAAGAGATTGAGACCATCCTGGCCAACAAGGTGAAACCCCGTCTCTACTAAAAAAAATACAAAAATTAGCTGGGCGTGGTGGCGCATGCCTGTAGTCCCAGCTACTTGGGAGGCCGAGGCAGAGGCAGGAGAATTGCTTGAACCCGGGAGGCGGGGGTTGCAGTGAACCGAGATCGCACCACTGCACTCCAGCCTGGTGCCTGGCAACAGAGCAAGACTCTGTCTCAGAAAAAAAAAAAAATGCAACACAAGAGATATTCTGGGACTTTGAGGTCTAGGCCTTACGAGGCATTGGAGTGTCCATTTTTGTCCTCTTGTAAGGCAGCTACAAGGCTATAACTGTCCAGCTACTCTACTCTCTACTGGAGAGAGAGACAGAGAGAGATGGGGGAGAGAGACAGAGAGATAGAGGAAGAGAGAGACAGAGAATGGGGGGGAGAGAAAGAGAGAGAGAGAGAGAGAGAGAGAGAGAGGCTCAGCCAACTCCCAGCTATTCCAGCCACTGGAAGCTGAGGCACCAGATGTATGAATTCAGTCACTTTGGATTCTGTAGCGCCAGGTGAGTCCTCTAGCCAACGACACATTAAGTGGAGAGAAGCCATCCCTGCTTAGTGAGTCATAAGCAAATGTATGCACTGTGTTGTTTAAAGCTACTAAGTTTTGGGATGGTTGTTACTGCCCAATAATAACTGAGCCATCCAAAAAACAGTCATTTCCTAGGGTGTTTGTCCCTTCCCATCCACAAGGTGTGACTGGTATTCATGAAGGTCTTAGTGGAAGGAGGGATGTTCAAGGAAAGAAGGATGTGTTTAGAAGGGAATCAGAGGCCAGGCTTCTGCCATGGTGGCAAGTTTGGTGGGAAGACTCAGGGTAAGGGCTGACCCAGGCAGGACAAAGTATTGTCCTAATTTCTAGAGTGAGGAGAGTGACTTGGTTCCATTGGAGTGTCACCAAGAGAAAGTGGGCCTCACCTACAGCATGGGGGATAGAGGATAGAGGATGAGAAGAACTGCCAGAGAGCACAGCATGAGGGATTTGGAGGAAAAGGCTACGGAATCTTTTTCTTCCCTTCTCCCTCCCATCCTCCAGCATTTGTGGAATACCAGCCATATGCACTATGCCCTGATGTAGGATGGTCTCTCATTTACTAGGAGGGGCTTTAGCATGAGCCAGCCTGGAGAGTGGGGGATGGATGGGATGACTCTTGGAAGGCCCCACCAGGTCGACTTCAGAATTGCTGGGAGAGAGGTAATTCAGCTACCTCTGCAGGACAATGTCCATTAGGACATGGGACTAGGGGAGGGCAGGGAAGGAATCAGTAAATATTTATAATCTGCCTAGAAAAGGAAAATGCAAGGCAAAGACAGGGCTTGACTGAGCATCTGCTGAGGAAGGGACAGAAGGGGTGACATAGAAAGGAAAGAGCTAGAACCTAGGGAGCAGTGATTCAGAGGAAAGGGCCCACCAGGGACAGGTGCCTATGGAGCAAGGCTGGGCCTGAGCCTCCCAGGACAAGAGGCGGCCGGGATCTGACAAAGATTTTCAAAGGCTGCCTTTGCCTTTGGGGAGTTAGTCTCTCTATGAGGGAAGTGCAAGTACTGCTTCCAGGGAGCTCCCAGTCTCAGGGAGGACTGACATGGCCCTGGCCTTCAGGTTGCTCCCGGTCCTTACAGAGTTTCCAATCTGAGGGAGGAGACAGAGCCTCTGCCCTCAGACATTTCTTTAGATAGTAGTTTCGGGAAGGTACCACCCTGCCTCCGCTTGTCTGTTACACTGTTCAGAGTCACCAGATGTTGGTACCCCATCCTCCCCTCCACTCTCAATGTGCATTCACGTGCTCACGTGGCTTCTCTTGCATTTGTCATCAGGCATGCGTGGCTCACCAGCCTGGGCCTCGATTTTTCCCACACATCCCCTGACGGTCTATGGGTCCAGCTCCAAGTGGAGCAGATGCCAGCACGTGTCCCTTTCCTGGGCTTCTCCTGTCTTCTCTACCAGAGAGGCCTGAGAACCCCATTCATCAGCTCCTCAGACTTCCTGCAGGAAGACTGTTCCCCTGCTCCTTGTCTGTAGCTCCATCAGCTGTCTTGGGGCTGGAAGCCTCTGAGGAGGTGGGGTGATGCCCTGTGAGGCCCGACCCATAGGCACCTCTCCTTGGATGCCTCTGCAGAGCCTTATCTGGGCCACCCTAAGTCCCATCAAGACTTCTGACAGATCTAGATTGGAATCCTGGGTCTGCCACTGGAGAAATTACTTCCCTGCACCTCAATTTTCTCGTCTCTAAAATACCTACATGGTGGAGTTTGAGGGGATGAAGTGACATTGATGCGAAAATACCTTGTGAAGTGACTGGCACATAGGGTGTCCTTAAAAAACGTCATTATCATCATGTTGTTATTCTAGTCTCCACACCAATGCTTTTTCCTCTATGAGCACCCCTTTAGTGCATTTTGGTTGTTTGTGGGGCTTTCGTCTCACTTTAAAAAAAACCTGCAATGGTCTGGCTGGATTTTATAACCATCTTTGCAAATGTACATCCTTACTCTCCTGCTGAGGAGTGAGGCACTCCAGAGTAGGTTCAGCCCTGGAGCCTGGCAGTGAGAGAAAGGGGTTGGGATGAAGGGAAAACAGGGTGTGGAGGGAGCCACTCCTGGTAGGGATGATGCCCTGTGGCTTTGAACCCAGGGACAGGCACAAGGTGGGCTTGCATGATTATTTGTGGAATTAATGAACAAATGAACAGGAGCAGAATGCATGGCCAATCTTCTCTTCTGTCCCCCAAACACACTGGGAACCTCTAGTCCAATGGAGGAGGCCAGATGTCCACCCTTATGCACACAGCTGTGCTCTGGGCAAGAAACGCTGAGGCTGGGCAGGGCTGTCTGGGCCAGGCTGCAGTGGATGGATGCCCCAGGGCTGTCTTCAGAAGCTCCCTCAAGGTGAAAACCTGTCTGTTCCAGGATCTTTAGGTGAAATGGTTTGTATAGGTATGGAGGGACCTCTGGGACCCAGGCAGGGAAGACTTTCCCTGGGACTTTGAGATCTGGGAGCTGCCGTCTCCTGGGGAGGCCACAGGAGGATGTCTTCTGGGGAAATAGGGAGGGTGTTTGCTTAGCTACTTACTTTTGACTTCCAAAGGCATCTCCAGCCCCACGCCAGGTCTCCCCTACTCACTCCCCAGGGTTCCCTCCCAGCTGCTCTCCTGGCCAGCTTGAGAAAGAGAGAGGATGGCAGGGCTTGCTGGGCCCCTGAGGCTGGGAGTGGTGGGGAAGGCCTGGCCCCAACAGATGCCCTCTCGAGGCATCCTCGCTCCCCTCCCGAGACTCTTGCTATAGATCTTCTGCACGGGCACATCCACACGGGCTCGCACACACAAGTGTGACAGGGGTCACCATTTCCAGTCACGGGGCAGCCGCCTGGTTGGGTAAGGGTTCCCAGGGGCAGGCTGGGGCCCAGCTGGGGGAGACAGCATCTCGGGACGAGCCCCCATGGGGCTGGGGGTTGGGGGCTGACCTGGCTGTAGTCCCATGACCCGGAGCTGCCCTCTGGGAGCTGCTGACTATTTAGCAATAAACACCTCGTGGCTATTAATAGCCCTCTATGTGGCAGCCCAGAATTGATAACACTGGGTCACTTCTGGCCTGGCCTAGCCTGACTGCCTGGGTTCAAATCCCAACTGCAACTTCTGAGTCCTGAGGTCCAAAACCCAAACCCCAAACACAGCCCCAGCTCCTGACAGCTTCGCAGCTGTGTTTAGTACAGTAATCTTTGTAGTTGTCATCTGTGAAACAGGCACCATGATATCTATTTCACAGTGTTTTGCGTACATATGATCATGTCATCCTCCTCACACCAGACGTAGGCAGGAGGGCCCCCATACTAGAGCTGAGAGCGCTGGTGCTTGGGGGAATGCGGATGGTTATAAGACTGGCATGCAGTAGGGGCCCAATAAAGGTTAGCTGTTGTTGTTGTGATTTGGTGCAAGGTTGTGGGAACAGAGGATTTGAAATCGGACAGAGCTGAGCTCTGCTTTTGACATCAGTACAGTTTTCCAGCTCTGTGACCTTGGGCAGGTTGCTGGATCTCTCTGGGCTTCATTGTCTTGCTCTGTGATATGGGCATGGCAATATCCACCTCCCAGGTGTTGATGTGGATTATATTAGACAATGCACATACAGTGATTGCCCCTTAAGAGGGAAGGAGGGCAGAAGAGACCGGGGGTGAGGGGAAGAGCTCAGCTCAATGCTGGTAAAACCCTCCCCTAATCACCTCTTAATGGGCTCAATAAATAAGGGATTTGTGGAATGAATGAATAAATGAATATTAGTCACCTCACCCTGTCAGGGCTCCCCACAGGCAGGGGCAAATTCTCTTTGATTAGCTGATGTGCTCCCTGAAAGTGAGGGTGTGACCTTGGGCCTTCTCCCTTGGGAAGAAAGGGATCTACAGATCCCTTTAGATGAACCATCTAAAATGTGGAGCCTAGGCCGGGCGTGGGGACTTATGCCTGTAATCCCAGCACTTTGGGAGGCTGAGGCGGATGGATCATGAGGTCTGGAGATTGAGATTATCTTGGCCAACCTGGTGAAACCCTGTCTCTACTAAAAATACAAAAATTAGCTGGTTGTGGTGGCGCGCGCCTATAATCTCAGCTACTCGGGAGGCTGAGGCAGGAGAATCACTTGAACCTGGGATGTGGAGATTGCAGAGAGCCGAGATTGCTCCACTGCACTCCAGCCTGGTGACAGAGTGAGACTCTGTCTCAAACAAACAAACAAAAAAATAAAAAAGAAAAAAAAATGCCCAGCCTTTTTTGGGATGGTTCATTCTCTTTGTGTGGCAACGACCAGTGCAGAAACCCGCAAGGAAAAATGGAAACAACTTTTCCTTTCCTCTTCGTAATGAGATGCAGGCAGGGCACGGGGCCCTAAGCCCTACAATTAGTCCCCTCCCACGACGTGGGCCCAGGCTTGGATCCTGGCTGCATCCCCAGCATTGCTCTGTGCTCCCCTCCCCAAGTCCTAGCACTTACTCCCCATTCTGGGGACTGGGGAAGGGGCCCTTTTGCCAGCAAAGGTTATGGGCGCTCAGGGAATGCCTTCTTGTTGAGGCCAGCGGGGCTCATCCCCTTTCCTTGTGACTGTGGTCACCCCAGCCACCCCTTGGCACTGCGTAAGTCTCCGGCAGCCACATTAAAAACCCAAATGGGGTGCTGGTGGTGGGTGGGAAGGCACGCGGTGGGGAAAGAGGGCAGAAGAGACATGGGGGGAGAGGAAGGGCCCAGCTGGATGCTGGTAAAACCCTCCCCTAGGCCCTGTGACTTCGGAGAAACTACCCCTCTCCCAGCCCGGCCCCCAGATGCCAGTGGTGTGCCGGCCACCCACCATCACATGTCCACTCCAAAGGCTATCTGTTGCAGTCCAGACCATCCTCTCTCCCTCTCTGAAGGTGGGAAGGAGGGAAGGAGGTATCTGTGGTCTGAGGACTGCCTACTGGGGGAAGGTGGGGGTCCTAGAGCCCCTCATCTCTGTCTCACCCCCACCCTGGGTCAATGCCAGGTACCTGGACATGAAGCTCTTCCTCAGTTTCCCCTGCTGTCTGTTAGTCCCGCGTGGGCCTCAGGCCTCGCTGGTCAGCTGGCTTTCTGGGTCTGAGAAGGGAAGATCCTGGAAGTAAGCTGTCAGATGCAGCAAATAAAAATACGAGGTGCCCCATTAAATTTTCATTGTTTGTGTGAAATTCAAATTTAACTGGGCATACTGTACTTTGTCTGGCAACCCTGCCTGGAGGGAGTGGCTGGACCTCCCTCTCGAGCGTTCTCAGGTGCTTTGCTGCTCCCCTTCTTCCTCCCGGTGTTCTCACTGCTTTGCTGCTGAGGTGCCCAGTCTAGACATCGTGTGTGGGCCCTCGTTCTGGATTTGTCCTCACTTTCTGCCTGCAGCAGAGATCTGAAACAAATTAGGAGCCTCTGAGGGTGCAGGCAGGGTCCCTGCCATCAGCCTGGGAGCCTCCTTTGGATTAAGTCCATGTGACCCTGTAGCTGGCCACTGCCCTTTCTTCTTTTCCTGTGCTCAGGAGGACCTGGCGCTGACCCTAAACTGACCTTTTCCACAGGCTCAGCGTGGCCTTCACTGCTGCGACCTGCAGAAGCTCTAGGAGAGGCTCGATAAACGTCCATCTCCCCCTTCCCGATGACCTGCCGGTGGGAATTCTCCTCCCCAGCCCTCATTCTGCAGGCTGCTATCTCGAAGAATCCCTGAAGCTCTGGAAACTTCCAATGGAAATAATTCTCTGGGAGCCGAGACCCCAGAGCTCTGTCTGGGCTTCACTGACCAGCCCTGTGGCCTCGGGCGCTCTTGGTTTCTTTCTGGGCCTCAGTGTCCCTACCTGTATAATGGTACTATAGCTTGCTGACCTTGGAGCAGTTTCCAAACTGCACATCGTGATCTATGTGGGTCATGCAGTCCATTTAGCAGCATGCGACCAGCATGATTCTTTTTCTTAAACAGGAAGGAGAACAGGGTAGAAAGTATTTAGAGTCTTGCATGGGGTAAGGGTAAGTATTGTTCCTTGAAACTTGTGTGGAGTGTGTGTGTGCACATGTGTTCTGAGTCACGACGTAGGATGTATTTTTCAGGTAGGCTGTGGGAAGTCAGTGTTGGAAGCTGTGACAGAAGGGTGACAGTGGGAACCGGACGTGGTCTCTGCTATTTCTCCACGTCAGGGATGACAGGCCCACTTACAACCTCCTCTCTGGGGCTCTTCCTTGCTCTCCTGAGTAGTCTTCCTGCCTCGCCTCTGCTGGGCCCTGCTACCAGGCCTGTAGCAGGGACATCAGACTGGTCTTATGAGTCCTCCTGGCCCAGCGCTCTTGGGACCCTCTCCACCCAGAGCCCAGGCCCTCCCAGCTGAGAGCCCTCAGGAGCTAGTCTGGTTCCCTGGGCCACTCCAACAACAGAAGAAGATTCTGGGATCCACAGCCTGGCGGTGTCCAGTCTGCCCGGCTGCCTCCAGCCTGCTTCTGCCTCACGGTAATAATATTGGATTGGGAAACTGAAGCTCAGGCCAAGTGGAGGAACATGGCTCCCTCCTAGCTTTCCCAATGCCCTACGCCCTGGGAGGGATACTCCTTAACCCCTTCCTGGGGGCAGGGGAGGTGTTCTGAGCTCCGGGTGGGTGAACAAGGACAAATAGAGTGTGAGTGGCTGATGGCCCTCAGCTCTGTGACTCCTGCCATGTCTCTGATTTCTGGGCATTGCCCTGTCTTTCCTCTGAGGAACCCTATCCAGGTGTGACCCACATTACGAGGGAGGATTTGAGAATAAAACAGGTGGAATATGGGAGAGACCTGGCAGCGGTGGCTGTTTCCATAGTTTCATCAGTACATGGCCCCCTCTCTGTGAGTGTGTCAACCTGGGTCCAATTCACAGAGCGGAAACCAGGCTGAGAAGAACCGGCCTGGGAGTCAAGTCATGCTCAGTCAAGAGAGGAAGATTTGGAAAAAAAGGTGGAACTAAAAGCTCTTGACCTGTGGGAGAGTCAGGAAAAGAACAGCCCCGTCCTCAGGGAGGCCCAGTGTGAGGGAGACGCAGCCCTGTCCTCAGGGAGCCCCAGTCTAAGGGGAGACAGCAGTGTCTTTAGGAAGCTCCCTGTGGGAGTTCAGTCCCTTGGTCCTTCTTCTGAGGTGGTGGCTTTGGTGGGGCACTGGAGGCCCTGAGTTGGCTGTTTGAGGAAGAGTCTTTCAGCACATTACCATTCTTTGTCATGCTTGACTGTAGCCAGAGGTGTGGTGTGCTCTGAAGGGTCCCAGGCAGGTGTCCTCCTTCCGCCTCCACCGTGCCCACCGTCACCCTTCTAGCTCCTTCCCTTCATTCATTGACTGAAGTCTGTAATCACCTTACTAATGCCCCACCTTAGATTAAGGTCTAGAAAGGATCTTGGAGACCTGTGAGTCCCAGATCAGAGTAGGAAACTGAGGCCCAGAAAAGGAAGTGGGGGGACTTTGTGTGAGGTCACCCAGGGGGTGAACAGCAGAGCCTAATTCTCAGAGCTGTGCTTTGGGATGATGGAGAGACTCTGGAGGACATGGGGCCACCCAGCACACATGTGAGCAGGGAGGTGCTGTGAGGGAGTGTGTGTGTGTGCGTGCGTGTGCACGTGCGTGTGCGTGTGTGTGTGTGCAGGGGAGAGTGGGGTTAGGCGTCTGGGGTCCCTGTGAGCAGATGTGTGTTCATATGGGTGTCCGCTGCAAGGCATCTGGCTATTTTCCTATGTCTCGGTGTCGGGTGGAGCAGGGAGGGAGAGGCCTGTAGCAGGGACATCAGACTGGTCTTATGAGTCCTCCTGTCCCAGCCCTCTTGGGACCAAGGGCAGAGGGCGATGAGTCACAGATGACTCAGGTACTGGAGGCCACAGCCACGCATGGCACGTGACAGCCAAGGAGGGCCAGGTCTATTTCTGGACTGGGCAGACAGGTGACCCAGGAGGCTGCCACTGAAATCTCTCTTCCTAGAGGACAGAAGGGATTCTATTCACAGGCTCAGAGTCTGGGCCCCTGGGGTGGGGGGGACAAGATGGCCTGTGGGCTTACCTGTCCCCTGGAGCTTCTGCTCCATTGGCTGGTTGAGCTGTGACTTCAGTGGGGCAGGGCTGTCCCGAACCATTCCCATCCTCCTGGAGATGTGGGGTTAGGGTCACTCCCTGCTGGGAATGAGTTCTCACTGGCCCTTTGGATGCCAGCGCCTATCAGCAAAGCACCCCTGCCCTGTCTTAGTAATGCCACGTTTGACCATAGACAGCACCCTCTTCTTTGACCTGCCGCTTGACCCCAAGGCCTAGTCCAGGAAATGAGGCAGTCTGGGGTGCAGACAGCGTCTTGGGTTCAAATCTTACTCTGTGACCTGGAGTTACATTGTTTCCTCTTGGGGCCTCAGTTCCATCCTCTGCACCCCGTGGGGGTTGTGCTCGAAGGCTCAGGGGTCCCCTCTAGCTGGTCCCTCATCAGGCCTTGAAGGCTGGGCTGAGGGCTAGGTCTTGAAGCTGCCTCCTCTCTCTCCCCTATGTTTGAGGTAGGGGACTGGGGAGGGTTGACTGAGGATAGAAAGTCCTGGCCTGGTAGGGGCATGCCCCAGGGTCCCCGGCCACCTGAAACAGTGATGATTACAGGGTGAGCATCTGGGACCAGACACTGTAATCTGCCGCCCTCCTTCCTGCCAAGGACCTGCTGCAGCGTTTCCTTCTGCTTTTCACAACTGTTTTCTAAGAACCCCAGGAAGGCAGAGGCCTCATCTCTGAGGGGTGCCTCATCTCTGAGGCCTCATCTCTTAGGGACATGACACTGAAGACTAAAGACTAAAGAAGAGGGGAGGGAGGTGGGGGAAGAGGAAGGGAGAGAGGATGAAAGGGTGAGGGAAGGGAGATGCGTGAGGTGTGCTAGACATCAGAAGGCTTTCCCCTGGTTGACAGTTTGAGGAAGAATAGGGGAAGCAGGAGTGGGTGGGGCCATTCTCTGCCTCTCAGCTCCCAGCTTAGATGCTCCTCCTCAGAAAGATTGCCCTGACCTCATTACCTAAAGTAGCAGCCTCCTCCCTGCCTCAGTCACTTTCTATCCATCACTGCATTTAATGAGGAAGGGCTGAGTCAGCTCATGTCACTTTTTGGCTCAAATCCCTGCAATGGCTCCTGGTTTTCCTCAGACTAGACAGCAAAGTCCTTACGATGGCCTCCAAGGTCCTGCATGATTCCTTTCCAAGAATAGCAACTGTGTTCTTCAAACACATCTGGTGTGCTTCTGCCCCAGGGCCTTTGCACAGCTTTCCCCATCTGCACGGGATGTTCTTTCTCCAGGTATCTGCAGGACTTACTAACTTGCCTTCTTCAAGCCTTCGCTCAAACATCACCTTCTCCATGAGGCCTGCCCTGAGCATCCTATTTAAAATGGCAATATTCTTCTTACACTCGTCAGCCCTCTTACCCTATACTCTCTAATCTTTTTTTCTAAATACTTACCACTCTCTAATGTTTTCACATCATAAAATGCATGTACTTATGATGAGCATTGTGTATTTTCTGTCTCCCCCTGCCTTGAATTTAAGTCTCACAAAAGTGAGTGTCTTTGTTTTATTCATCGATGTGCCTTGAGTCCCTGGAACAGCACCTGACACACGATAGTTACTCAACTTGTGCAGCAAATGGCACCTATCACTGTGGGTGACGATCTTTTCTCGCTCTCGCTCTGCATACATGCTCCCCACTCACCATCGGCCTCCCTGCTGATGGCTCACTCAGAATAGCCGTTCCACGAGAGCTGGGAACTGTCTATCTTGTTCATACTGGTGCCCTCAGTACGTGTCTGGCACAGAGTGGGTACTCAGTAAATATGTGCTGGCTGGATGGAAGGGACCTGAAACAGGCCCATAACGAGAGGATTCCTGAGGAAGAGAATGGAAAGATGGCTACTGGTCCTCATGAGGCCCCTAAGATCTTCCAATCTGTACGCAACATATGCTCCACATGTGTCACACACACACATGTATGCACATACACACGCACACAATCCAGGACCATCACGCACCAGTGTATAGAAGGAGAGAGCACTGGAAACTGCTGCCAGGTTAATGATGGCATCAGGCCGACCACTGGAGGCTTCCTGGAGGTGGCCTACAGCTAGACCAGCACAGGAGGAAAAAAGTTCAGGACATCGCCAGTCAGAGGTAAAGAAGGATGGAAAGAAGACACAGGCAGGATGCGGCAGAGGTCAGGGAAGGCCCAGGAGAGACACAGGGCTGACTGAGGCTAGGGTTGAGACTGGGGCTCGTCGAAGTCAGAAGCCTTGGGTTTGGGGTCTAGTAGACCAGGCAGGATGCAGAGTTGGAGGAAGAGACTGGATTTTCTCAACCAGAATCCCTAGAGGAAGGAATTTGCTGTGTCTTCCTCTGGGGTTTGCATTGACAGATGGTCAGTGCTGTCCTCTGATTGGGGGCGCCCAGTGGGAGCGCCGCTGCAGGATCTAATGCCCAAGGTTTCCTCAGAACGTGGCGCCGGGAATGTGCTTCCGTATATGATTCCAACTGGTACTTTTTTTTTCCAATAAAAAGAAATTCCTTCATGCTCAAAGAAGATGATTTTAAAAGAAAAGAAAAAAAAATTGACTTACAAAAAGAGCCATGCCCAAATCCAGTGACCACAGTTCACACAACACGAAAATCAGATGAGAGGGAGCACAGAGTGAAAGAAGCTCAAACACAGGGCATGAAATGCCCCAGCCAGCCCCGGTTGCTGACCACATGGCCCCACCTTTGGCTGGAGGGAGAGGCCTGGCTGTCAGCCGCACGGTGTGGAAAGCCCAGAAGGAAAGCAGTTTTGAAATTTTACTTGTGATTGATACACTTTTGGCCATGTTGGCTATTTTCAGAGCCTGTCTTCCCCATCCTCTGTCACAGACTCCTTTGAGTTCTTTAAATGGCCATATCTTTTGTTGTCATACGGACACACTGTCTTTATAGTACATTCAGACAGAACAGGTTTTGTGAGCAAAGGACATTGAGATTTTTTCCCTGATACACAAATTGCAAGACTTGGTTCTCCTCGTAAGCCTGTTACTTTCCTATACCTGTGAATGGCGCCGCCACCCCCACAGTTGCTTGAGCGCGAAGCCTGGCATTCATCGTGCGATCACCCCTTTGCTTTATCCCCTATACCTAAAGACATCAGAAATGCCAGGGCCTGTTCTGCTTCAAAAATATTTCTGTCCTTGTTCCTCTCTTTCTACCACCTGGCCTCAGCGCCATGGCTTTGCTATTCCCCTCCAGCTTCTCCAATTCTTTTTCCTCCCAGCAGCCAGGACCCACTTTGATGCCACACGAAGGATCATGCTACCTCTCTGCTTAAACCCTCCCTGCACACGAGATCAAGCCGGTCCTCATCACCTGCCCACAAGGCCAGGCCTTGTCTGCCTCATAACCATCTCTTCAGCCTCCTCGCAGGCCCCCTCACCCTCTGCACACAATAATATCTCCTTCCTTGAATGAGTGTCATGTCCGCTTAGGGACTTTGCACTGGCTGTCCTCTCCTTCAGAAACATGCTGCCTCCACACCTTTGCATGGATGCCCCCACCTCACCTTTCAGGACTCCGTTCATATGTCACCTCCTCCAGGAGGCCTTCCTTGAGCACCTCTCCCCTCCTCACCCCACAATAGAAATGGAATCCACCAGTTGCTTGCATTCCACTTTTTAATTGTATTTTCTTTCTTTTTTTTTGAGATGGAGTTTCACTCTTGTTGCCCAGGCTGGACTGCAATGGCGCGATCTCCGCTCACTGCAACCTCCGCCTCCTGGGTTCAAGTGCTTCTCCTGCCTCAGCCTCCCGAGTAGCTGGGATGACAGGCACATGCACCACGCCCACTAATTTTTGTATTTTTAGTAGAGACGGGGTTTCCCTATGTTGGCCAAGCTAGTCTCGAACTCCTGACCTCAGGTGATTCACCTGCCTCGGCCTCCCAAAGTGTTGGGATTACAGGCACGAGCCACCTTGCCCAGCTGCATTCCACTTTTTAAATTTTCTTCGTGGTATTTATCTCTAGCTAAAATTTATTTATTTGTTTCCAGACTGACTTTCTCCCTCTCTCTAGGATTTCAGGGGAGCAGGAACCTTGCCTCGGTGATTGTCGAGACTGTTGGCCCCATGACTAGTGCTTGGGGCTCAGTAAATACTTGTTAAGCGAATGAATAAGTGAATGAATGAATGAATGAATGCTCTAGCCTTGCCTTTGCTGAACTTCCAGAGATTTTGCAACCTTTCTTACACAATCAGGAGCTTGGCAACCCTGTTTGCACTCTCATTCCAAGGATTTTAGACTTGCTTGGCCAATCTGGTTACAGCTCATCAATTCTCGGCAGCCCCACCCCTCCCAGCTGGGTCCAGGATGCATAGTAGGTCCTCAGCACATACCCATGGGACTGAGTCGGTGAACGTAGCCTGGCTCCTGTCCTGATTATCTGGGTGACTTCAAGCAAGTCAGTATGTCTTTTTTTTTTGTTTACAGTTCTCATCTGTAAAGATAAAGAGGTTTGTACAGATGATCTCTAAGATTCTGTTTGATTTTCAAAGACCAGAACAGAATTAACTATTTCGAGAGAAGAGCTGTGAGTGGGTTGGGGTTTTAGGTGGATTGAGAGAGGGTGGGTGGGGGTAACGGAGAGGGTAGTGAGGAGTTTGGAGAGGGATCAAAGGGGACTTTCTTCCCAGGGCCTTGAGGACTGGGCTTTGGGGGGTCTCAGGGTGAGGTTTGCTCCCTGAAGTTCAGGCTTGGTGCCTTGTATTCCCTGCCTCCCAGGGGCTGTGGCTGTGGGAGGCTCAACCCAAGAACTGACAGCCTCTCTTTTTCTGCTCTGCCGTAGAGCAGAGCCCCAACCTCAAACCTGGAACACACAAGCCCCTTGAAATTACCTGCACAGTCTTGTGAGTATGTGAATAAATGTCCTTTGGGGAGCGAAAGTCCTTATCTTTTATCAGATTCTCCAAGGGATCTGTGCCCTACAAAGTTTAGAAACCTGTATTTAGAAGGCCAGGCTGAACTAAGAAGAGGAGTCATAGGAGGAAGAGAAAGAAGAGGAGAGAAATTCTCTAATTTGTAAATGTCTTTTCTGGACCTTAGTTTCCTCATCGGTAAAATTAGAAGTTTGGGTGATCTCTGGTAACATGCAGTATTTAGAATAATAATGCCTAATTTTACTTTGTTCATCATCTCCTTTGCTCCTTTCAAAGGCCATGTGAAAGTGTTCCTCATCAGCACCTCCATTTTTCAGGTGACAACACTGAGGTTTGGTGACTCACCAAAGGTCATGCAGCCTGTGAGTGGCAGAGGGAGCAAGGAACCTGGCTGCCGGCTGAGAAATTTCAGGGCAGCTTCTTCTAGTGCCCAGCAGGATTGCAGCACCGCATGGCTCTGGGGTTCTCCCACTGGCCAGTCTGGGCTGAGGGGAATGAAGTGAAGAGAGGGACTTTCCCCTAAAGGTTGGTTGTTAATGATACCGGAGAAGAGGAAGAGGTGGTAGGAGGAAGAGGTCATGCCCTGGTGGAAATCCTTAGCTCCTTCCAGTCAATCTAGAGGGCCTCCTGGACAAGAAAACACTTGCGAAGCCGGGGAACTGGGCCTCAGCCTGGGGAAAGTGAGGCATTTCTAGGCCGTGAGAAGCATCCTTTCTGGTGGGTAATCCGGTATTTATGGTGTTTTTGATGACTGGAATGCGGGTGTGGGTTCCCTATTGGACTTTGGGCTCTGCTGCAGGCCTCAGGCTGGGGAGACATTTTGGAACGTGTCCCTTGCCTTCTAGGGCCACCTTTGGCCTCACCTGCTGTTTACCCTCTTCTTCCTCCCCCTCTTCCCCCCTTGGCAGCCTGAGCTAGTGCCCGTAAATTGTTGGTCAAAGGTGAGGTCACCAAGAACCTGGAAAAACAACAGGTCCATATTAACCTTGTTTACTTGCCAGGTAACTGTTGCTTTATCAAGGTTCTTCCTGGCCCTTCTCTCATTACCGGCATCTCCTGCTCCTGTAGAATCTTAGATCAGCTGAGTAGATTTTGGTTGGGGGTTCCTTCAAGATGAACCCTCCTGAGAGGCTTCCCACTATTTTCTGGCATGTGGTCTATATCTATTAGGTCACATCTCAGACTGTGTGATCACCTGACTTTAGATGCTGGCTACCCAGTGAGACTCTCAGCAACTTGAGGGAAGGGTTGTGTTCACTTACCATTGTATTCTCAGGACCTGGCTTCTAATAATGTCTGCTTCAGTGGATGGATGGATGGATGGATGGATGGATGGATGGATGGAGGAATGAATGAATGAGCGGGACGAATGTCCTGGGTCTGTATTTCAGAACTCACCTCCCCTAGGAGGTCTCCTGGGGTTACTTTCAGCCTATTCTTTGCATCTTATTCCAATCTTTGGTCTGCCTATTCTGTTCTGATTCTTCTTGCTGTTGTTCTCAGAGTTTTTCAAAAACAGAGGTGATGTCTTCTAATTGTCCCATGTGGTCCTCTGACAACCCCTCCAGGGCCCTGCAGACAGCAGACTCCTAATCGATGCTCACTAACTGACTAGCGTATGGGATAAGGGCCAAAGGAGGGTCAGGGAGGTCAGATTGTTTCTTGAGGTCACCCAGCTGTGAAAGAAATTGGGTCCATCCTTGGCCAAACCTGCACGTCATCACTCAGACCTGGGGCTTCCTTCTGTTTGCAGAGCTGATATTTTAAACACCACTGATGTCAATTCATCTATTCACTCAGAAAACATTGGTGCCACACTGGCTCTGGCTCTCTGTGTTGAAGGTGATACAATTCCTTTGCCTCAAGGAGGTCACAAACCAACCAGGGAGATGAGATATTTACCAGAGCAGCTCCTCAGCACTGGAACCAAGGGTTGGGACTGTCAGAGAAGGCTTCCCAGAGGCGTTGGCACCTGAGGCCCTTGAAAGATTCTTCATCATTTATTTGGTGTAAGCTGTTTAAGAGAGCTTTGCTCGTGTTGGTTAGCCCAAGATGTGGCTGTGACCCGTTTGTGGTCCTGGTTTGCAAGGAGGAGGGACAGCGGTGGCCATCGCCTGCATTAGTACCCCCGTTCCATCACTGCTACCGAGAGGTGCAAAGCCATAGGACGAGCTGACAGTGAGAGGGCCTGCTGCCTGCGTGCAGACACTGGGATCAGAGATTGGCTGAGACACTCAAGGCCCTGCAGTGACCCAGGGTGGGGCGGGGTCCAGAACCTAACGGTCCTGACTCCCACCCCGTGCCCTCTCTGCGGGTGCCACCACCCAGTTGCCTTTATGAATCCAGTGCCTTCTCTGGATCGCACCTTGGTCTCTGGGCTGGCTGCTGGGCATAGCTGGGGTGATTCTTACCCCCTTTTCACACAATGGGCATTGAAAGGATGGCGCAGACAGAGATCCTTGTTGGAAGGAGGTGGGAAATGAACCAAGCCTAATGATCCGGGGAGAGAGGATGCCCGTCAGAGAGGGTACCACTCCTGCAGACCTGCGTGCACAGTGGAGTTCCCATCATGCACATGCAGGGCAAGGCTATCAGAGAGGAGATAGAGGAAGGAAGGCCGACAGAAGCTGACCTCTGTCTGGGCTTCCCAGCCGAGGCTCTCGCACTCAGCTCCCAGGCCTCGTTTTCCCTAACAGCCTCAGGGCACAAAGTCCAGTGGTATGATTTTGTCATCTCTTCCCAGGGCAGCCTTAAAGGGCCAGTGCCTCCTCCCAGGGTTAATGATTACCTATTGGGTCACCAATAGATCCAGGTGTTGTGTGTGTAGATGGTTGGGTGGATGGGTGGGAGGTAGTGAAAGAGGGGTGACCTGCCTGAAGAGGAGGCTGGGGGCTTCCTTTGAACACATCCTCATAGGGGCTGCCTACTGGAGCTCTCTGGTTAGTCTTGGGTCATGAGGAGGGATTGGTGATTGGTGTCTTCAATGGCTAATAGTGCAGGGAACCTGTAAACCCCAAAGGGAGGGTAAAGTCTATCTAGGGTGCTGCCCTCCAGCTCTGACAGGACAGAAATTTGGGAGAGGAAAATATATGCCAGGCTTAGGATTCCCATGGTAGGAGGTGGAGGACTCTCCTAGCCAAATGAATGGGAGGTGAGGGTATGTCTTGGACCTCAGAAGGTCAGGCCTTTGCTACGGCAGGACCCAGGGACCCTTACCATCTCCTTCTCCCATATACATTCATGTCCCACCAGACCTGGAAGGTGCCCCAGTGTCACCCTGACTCAACCTGACCGCAATTACAGTCTTTCTTCCATCCTCCATCTCGGTCCCACCTCCTAGCCTTGGAAAATACTCATATCAGCAATAGGCACTAATAATGAAAACAAAGGCCGCCCTTGGTTGGGTCCTGGCATAGCACGTAGATTCACTTGTAATCCTTATAAGAGCCCTGTGAGAAGGGTGCATAAGACACCCCCATTTTACCAGAGGAGAAGGGAAGCTCAGCTCACATTACTGCTCAAGATTGTACAGAACGAGAGGCAGAGCGGACAACCCTGGTCTGTGTTGCATCAAAGTCCATGCTTTTTGCCACTGTGGGTGATGCGCTGTGTTCCTGCTGTTTCCCCACCACAGTGGCTCAGCCATTCCTCCAGAAAGCTCTCAAGGCTTACCCCATCTAGCCCATGTCACTCTCCGCTTCCTCGTTCAGTGAGAATCTAGGGGCCCTGAGGTCAGCCAGGCTGGATTCATCTGCCACTGCCCTGGGCTCTGTGTCTGCAGGCCTCTTTGGCCTCTGTGCAGCCCAGCAGCTCCCTATGGGCAAGGCAGGGCCTCTGGTCCGGAGCAGGCACAGAGATGGACAAGATTACCCTCGCAAGAAAGCATGCTGCAGAAAGGGCTGCTTCTCCTTCTGGGAGGACTTTATCTCAAGCCTGTGCTTCTGTCCTCCTCTTGATTCACAGACCTCTTCACGATAGATTGAACGTGTCTCGTTTTAGGTGTTCAAACCTAAAGACTTCCACCCGATTCCTGACCGTGGCTTTTTAACAGTTATTATCTGTGTCATAATATTGCATGCTTGCAGCTTATCGTTTTCCAAGCTTTGCATACGGATTTGGTAGAGCAGGTTTTATTGATCTCCCTAGACAGGTGAGGAAACTGAACCCTGGAGCAAGGAAGTGACACATCCAGAACATGGCCAGGCTTGGTGGCCGAGGCCAGCTCTGCCCTCACACACGTGGCTCTCCCCGGTGCTGCTCTCTCTGCTGCCTCTGCTCTGTCTACACCAAGGAGACGTTCTCCTCTGAGGCTGGCTGGCTTTGGAGTCACACTTTGCCTCTAGCAGCAGCTGCTGATTCTTGTTCTTGTTGTTGTTGTTCTTCTTCCAACCACCATTTTCCTTCTGTTTCTATAAATTTGACTATCCCATGTATCTCAAAGAAGTGGAATCATACAGCATTTGTCTTTAAGTGACTGGCTTATTTCACTTAGCATGGTGTCCTCAAGTTTCATTTATGTTGTAGCCTGTGTCAGAATTCCTTCATTTTTCGCCTGAGCAACAGAATGAGAACCACCGATCTACAAACAAACAAAAAACTCAAAAAAAAACAGAAGAAGGAGAAGAAAGAGAGAAAGAAAAAGAAAGAAAGAAAGAAAGAAAGAAAGACAGGAAGAAAGAAAGAAAGACAGGAAGGAAGGAAAAGGAAAACTTGCCGAGTGTGGTGGTGAATCTGTAATCTCAGCTGTTCGGGAGGCTGGGGTGGGAGGGTGGTTTGGGCCCAGGAGGTTGAGGCTGTGTAGTGGGCACGCCAGCCTGGGCAACAGAACAAGATCCTGTCTCTCTCCCCCCCAAAAAACAAGGAATTTCTTAATTTTAAATATTTTAAATGTTAAATAATCTCGCTTACCCTTTCATCTGTCGATGGACCCTTGGGTTGCTTCCAGTTTCTGGCTACTGTGAATAATGCTGCTAAGAACATGGGTGTACAAGTATCTCTTTGAGATCCTGCTTTCAATTCTTTTGGGTTTACGTATACACCCAGAAGTGGAATTTCTGGATCCTATGGTAATTCTATTTTTAATTTTTTGAGGAACCACCATACATATTTTCCACAGTGGCGGCTCCATTTTACAGTCCCACTAACAGTGTAGAGTGTTCCAATTTCCATATTCTCTGCTCTCTGAATAGCAGCCATCCTAATGGGTGTGAAGTGATATCTTATTGTGGTTTTGATTTGCATTTTCCTAATAATTAGTGATGTTGAGCATCTTTTCATGTACTTATCGGCCATTCGTATATCATCTTGGGAGAAATGTCTACTCAAGACTTTTTGCCCATTTTTGAATTGTTTGTTGCTATTGTTGGGTTTTAGGAGTTCCACGTATATTCTGGATATCAATCCTTTATCAGATATATGATTTGCAAACATTTTCTCCCACATCGTGGACCACCTTTTTACTCTGCTGGCAGAGTCTTTTGATGCACAAAAGTTTATACTTTTCACGAATGGCCCTAGTTCTGGATGCTGTGCATGTGGCTGCTTCATCTGGGGTTCTGAAGTGACTCATGCCTACATTGCCTCTACATCTGCCTCCCTGTGTTTATTTGGTTGACGTCACCCACCAGGCAGAGAGCTCCTTAAGGGCTAGCACCAGTATAGGGGCTGGCATGTAGTGGGTACTCAGCATGTGTTCCATGAATGGGCGAATTTGATCTACGCATGATGACAGATGATTTAAGCTGGGGGTGGGTGGGTGGGAGAGATAAGGAGGCCCCAGCTCCATGTGAAGAATGGGCACGTGATGACCTGCCATGGCCAAACAGAAGGTGGGTGGAGAGCAGCGTGGCCAGAGTGAGGGCCCCGGAGCCAGAGTGCCAGATACCAAATCTGGCTCATGGCTGTGCTGCCTTGTGCAGGTTACCCAACTCTCGTATGCCCCTGTGTCTTTGCCATCGTTGAGATGGGGATAATAATGTTATCTAGCTTAGAAGGTGAGTTAAAAGGATCAAAGGACATGTAAAGCACGGAGGACAGGGCTCAGCACGTCACAAACGATGGGCTGGTGCTGGCTAATGTCATTATGACATTACAGTCTCAGCTCTTCTGGGGCAGGGAACACATTTTCTACATCTCTGATGGCCCAGCACCTAAACACAGTGCCTGGTCCAGAGCTGGCACTCAGCTAGCATTGGTTAATCGAATTAAATGGTCTTTTGTCATGCAGGCAGTCCTTCCTCACGCCACCCTCAGCTTTTCCTGCTGCAGCTCTGAGCCCCTTTTAGTCCTGTTCTCCAGCATCCTGCTGCACACTGGGTCTTTGTCTCCCCCGGCCCTGCAGCAGCCGCTAGGAAGGGAAACTTCCCTTCATGAAGGTATCCTGGGGCTGGGCTGGGGCAAGGGCTGGGTGAGCTGCGGCAGCAGGTTTGTAACCTCAGATCTGGGCACACTCTGTCCATGTGAACAGACACTTCTCCAGGTGTAGACTCAGGTGGAGGCAGCAGGTCAAGAGTGGGGGAGCTGGAGGAGGGCTGCTGCTCTGCCCCTTCTTTGTCCTCTGTGTCCCCCACCCCAAGTTGCAGAATCATGGATTCTCAGGGCTGTTCTGCTCCCACAGAGGGGCCCAGGACATTCTGTGTTGGTTATCCTTACACCTTGCTGGCTGCCTGGCTCACTCTTGGAATCAGGGGATCAAAGAGAAGACCATGAGGCCTTCTATAGAGTGCTGGCCTTTTCTTCCCTCAGAGTCTCTCCGATGTGATTATTTTGGCTGGTTCCTTGGCATCGTTTTTACTCTCAGAGGCACCCTGGAGCCAAGCCTTGGAGCATGAGTGGAGAGACATCTCTGATCCTTCCCTGCATCCAGGGGCAATGGGGCAGACTCCCGCGGTGGCCCCACTGTCCTCCATTCCCTGGCCAGTGCTGCCATGGCCAGCTGTGCCCCAGAGGTGCCAGGCCTACACAGACCCAGGCAGTTAGCTGTGCCCTCTGCCCAGGTGCTCAGCCTTTACTGGGTTCCTGATGTCCTTATGGTCTGATGTCATCTCAGGTCCTGTGACTTACCCCCCGCCCACTCAGGAGGGACATTGTTCTGAAGACTTTGGCCTTTTCTTGGATGCTCTCGGGCAGCACAGCAGGTGATGTCAGGTGGCAGTGGGTGATGGGGAGGCTTGGAGGCTGGCTGGGGGCCGGGGGTGGAGAGGTACCACTTTGTCTTGCATAGCTGGCTCTGGCTGTAAGTGCAGTGAGTCACACATTTCAGGTAATGGTGAGGAGAGAGGGCAGTGCATGGACCCTGGGTATGTGTGGGTGTGGGGTTCACATCCCAGATGTTCCCATCTTCTGAGAAGTCTAGTGGCTGATCTGCATCTGCCACGTACTGTGGGACAGGCTTGCATAGGAGTGCGTGACTTGTGGGTGTGAGTGTGGGGATGTGAGGATGTGGGTTACATGTGCCTATGAATTTCCAGTGAGTACATGTCTTAGACTTGAGGGATTTGGGTCTGTAGGCAGAGGTAGTGATGTGCTATACAGGGCCAGTGGGAGTGTGTGCAACGGGTGAGCGTGGGGTGTGTGAGGCGGTCTGTGGTGGTGATGGGACAGGTATTGAGTGTGATATTGGGCTTGGGGGTTGCGGGTGAGTAGGGGTCAGAGTAGAGAATGACCACAAAATTTTAACGTACCTTGATCTGTCTTTGTTTTAATTTAAGCTCTACGAGGGATCAGGTTGCTGGGTAATTGTTGGGAGTAGGGGCAGAATTTAGGGCCTGAAGATGTCCTCAGAGGAGGGAGACATGTTGCCTTCAGCAATTGTGCTTCCAGCAGGCAGGGTCAAGCTTGGCAGGTGGGGATGTAGGGGCTGCGGGGTGGGGTCAGGGGTGGTGGTGCTAACATCCTGGCCTCTTGTCTCTGTGTGTTTTGAAATGAGTGTGTGTGTATGTGAGATGTTTTGTGTCTGGTGTGTTTTTGTGTATACACATGACAGTCTGTGATGTCACTTTTGAGGTATGTGTATTCCTGTGTGTATATCCATGAGTGGTGCCATTGTATTTTTTAAAATTTTTTGATTCAAGGACCATGCCACACTCACATTTTAAAAATTGTACAAACAGAAGCAACATTCTAGAACTAAATTTCAACAGTCACTAGTATAAATAAAATGCCTTTGATACATTGTTCAAACCTAATTTTCCTTAAGCCACTAAAATATGAATTATTTTTGCAATAATTTATTTCTTCTAATAATAAAATGAATCATACTGTGATCAGATGCCTTTATTACCACCATCTGAAAATAGTATTTATTTAATTGTTCATTCTCTTTCTTCCCCACTAGAATATAATCTTTGTGATGGCAGTGATTTATTTATTTATTTAAGAGACAGAGTCTTGCTCTGTTTCCCAGGCTGGAGTGCAGTGGTATGATCATAGCTCACTGCAGCCTCCTGGGCTCAGTGGACCCTCCTGTCTCAGCCTCCCAAGGCTGGGACTACAGGCACATGCCACTGTGCCTGGCTAATTTTTTGGTATTTTTTGTAGAGATGGGGTTCTTGCTATGTTGCCCAGGCTGGCCTTGAACTCCTGGCCTTAAGCAATCCCCCCACATCAGCCTCTCAAAGGGCTGAGCCATTGGCGTCAGCATGCTGTTCACGAAGAGGCGTCGGCCACTGCACCCGGCAAGGGCAGGGATTTTGTCTGTCTTGTTCACTGTTGTATTCCCAAGATACAACCTAGAATAATGCCCGGCATTAGAAGGTACTGAATAAATATTTTTTATATAAGTGAAAGGGAAAGCATTTCTGAGAAAATGGCATTTAAGTAGAGGCCTGAGGGATGAGTAGGCATTAACCAGCCAGGAAGGGGTGAGGACTGTGCTAAGCTGCAGGGACAGTGTGTACAAAGGTCCTGTGGTGCGAAGGAGCAGAGTGCATTCTGAGGAGCTGACAGGTGGCGGGTGCAGCTGTGTGTGTGTGTGTGTGTGTGTGTGTGTGTGTGTGTGTGTGTATGTTTATGTATAGGGCTTTCTCAGTCATTTGAAGGAGTTTTGAAAGTTGCTAAAGATTAAGCAAAGGAGTGACATGATTAGAGTTATGTTTTAAAACATCTCTCTTGCTGCAGGAGGAGGCTGAACTCTGGGGCGGGGGTGAGAGTGAAAGCAGCAGGGCCAGGTAGAGACCTCAGGCAAGGAAGGGTGATGGCTTGGTACAGAGCAGCTGCTGTGAGGCTGGAGCTCTGAGGACAATCAGGGGTTTTTCAGTAGGAGACTTGGCAGGATTTTGGCGATAGGTGACATAGGAGTTGGGAAGGGAAGGAGAGGAGCTGCTAGGGATGATCCCGAGATTTCCGACTTGCTTAATTGGCTGGATGGTGAGACCGTTTATGGGAATGGAGAATTGATGCTTGCTAACCACAGGCACTTTACTGGCTGCTTCACTTTCCCGGTCATCTTCAAGGTCCTCTGAGGTGGGCGGATGAAAATCCGCAAGGAAACGGGCTCAGTGATAAAGTCTTTGCTGCAGGACTTACAGTTGGTGCAGTGAGGCCCTCCTATCCAATACCAACAAGGCTTGTAGTTGTTGGTTTGACAAGGGATCATAAAAGAAGAAAACCTACACAATGTAGAGATTTCATTTTAATTGGAGATCTATGGATGTGCTAACATGTGCCAGCATTTCGGTGTATGAACGAAGCCTTCCCCTGGGCACAGGCCTTCCTGCGGCCTGAATAGTCTTCTGGCATAAACCAACTCATGACACTCACGTCTTTGGGTTCTGGTTTTGGTTTATTTAAAGTAGAGTGAGAACTTCCTGGCCCTTAAGGACCAATCAAGGGCAGATTCCTTCCAGAATGGACCCTCCACCCCACGTGCCAGCACCATTCTTTATTAGGCTGTCTCTTCTATGCCTCACTCAATGGCAACGTTTTCAGCTGTTTCCTGTTACCAAACTCTTCCAAAGTGTTCAACGTGGATTTTTAAGAAGAAAACTCTTTCTTTTCACGTCATATTTCATTGTTTTGTGTCCTATTTTGTTAAACTACATATGTACAATAACAAGCACAACTGGTAAACAGGTTTGGGGACAGCAATAATGGCTCTTGGGACATGCTTGATTTGGCCGGTGGGAGCAGAAATGGAAGGGCACATTGGAGAGCACGTGGCCGGAGCCCTCCACGAGGTGGGCCTCTGCCTGCAGCCTTCACAGGGGGACTGAGGGGTGATGGGGTGTGTCCTTAGGTGAGGCCAGTTACTAAATGTCAATGTGGGTGAGGTAGAGAGCTGTCCTTGGGTGACACTTCCTGGGAAGTTCTATGAGAAGCTGAGTTCTGCATTCAGTATTGAATACACCTATTTGGAGTCCCCAGTAATCGATATGAAATGCTATCAGTCTTGAAGTGGTCAACATTGATTAGGTTTTGAAAGTGTATTTTGTAGCTTAAATACTTAGATCTATATTTAAGGAGCAGACCTAGGGCACAGGGTGGTGGTTCATTCTGGAACTGAACATTTTCCCAAGCCAAGCTCAAGAAGGGCAGTAGGTAGGGAAGGCGGAGTGGGAGTGGCTGACCCAGATGGCCTCTTTGTTAATCACGTGTCTGTACTTGCCTAGGCCTTGGGGCTGTTCTGAAAGCCAACTTTTTGGCTTCAAGGAAGTGCTATTCCTAAAGAGAGTGAAGGTGAGTTTCTCTGGAACAGCAGAAATCTGGATCCAGATATCAGGGCCAGGTCGGGACCTGTCCTTCAGCTGTGGAGGCAGCGAGAAGATGTGGATGGCGCTTTCTTGATGCCCACTTGGCCTCAGGCAACACAGCGGGTGGGGACCTCACCTGTGAGGACTTGCCAGGGCAGAGCCTCCGCCTTGTTCTCAACTGGCTCTGGGGACCATTTAATCTCTCAGAGGGTGGGGGAGGTGAAGGAAGGAGGGACTGGTCGGCAGAGTGGCAGTGACAGGGCAAACCTGGGCTAAAAGCAACCAGCTGGTCTTGATGGAGTGCACCTGTAGTCCCAGTTACTCGGGAGGCTGAGGCGGGAGAACCACTTAAGCCCAGGAGTTCAAGTCCAGGCTGGGCAACACAGTGAGACCCTAAATAAAGAATAAAAATTATTTAAATAAATAATAAAAATCTTAAATAAATAAATAATAAAAAATGTAAAGTGAACCTGTTCTGTTATTTGTAATCATCGGGGAAGGAAATTTGTCCGCTTAATTCCCTGGAAGCATCACTGATTGAGTCGTCGTGTTAGGCTCTGGGAATACTAAGAAAAATAAGACACCATTCCTGCCTTCAAGGAGTCTGGTCGTGGAGGCAGACACCAAGACCACTTTTATGACAGGCACATCAGCTGGGGATATATTTGGTATGAAGCAACAGAATACCCAACAGACAGCGGCTTTAGAAATGAAGACATCGATCAATTTCACGTGGCCGGCAGTCTGGTGGCAGGGGGTTCCAGCTTTGGTGAAAGGATGACTTCGATGATGTTATCAAAACTCAGGCCTTTTCTATCTTTCCGCTCTGCCATCCTCAACGTGTTCATTTTTGTCTGCATGCTCGTGGCCTCCTGGTCATAGGATGGCTGCTATGGTGACTCCTGTGATTATCTTCAAGGCAGAAAAGAAAAAGGCCAAGGAGAGAAACGGGCTCTATTTTTATCAGGGAAGAAATGTGTTTCCCAGAAACCTGCTCTGAAAACGACCTCTCATGTGTCATTGGGCAGAACTGAGAGGAAATGCTTCAGGGAGGCTGGGAAACTGAGAGACCAGCAAATGGGAACAGGATGCTGGCGATGTCTTAGATGGAGTTTGACTCATCTCCTGGGCATGGATACATTGTCACCTGAAAAGGTGAGGTTCTGGTGGCAAAGAAGCAGGGGTGGAGCAGAGTGGCTGTTAGGTAGGATGAACAGTGCCTGCCTTGTGTGGTAAGAGCTAGGATAGGCTCAGGATACAAAGAGAAACCAGAGAAGTAGAGTTGGCCTAACTTAGGGGCTCAGGGAAGGGTTCCTAGAAAAGGCGGCCCCTGAGTGAGGTCTAGAGCAGCCGTATCAAGAACAGTTGGAATGTCATCCTAGGTAGATTGGCAGCAGGAGCAGAAGCAGAGACAGACATGTGAAACAACATAGTATGTCCAGGGAAGTGAGCACAATTAAATATTTAGTTAAGGGATATATATAGAGAGATGAGAGATAGAGAGAGAGAGAGAGAGAGAGAGAGGAGGTGCAGGTGGAGGGGGGAAGAAATCATCCGATGGTGGGCTTTGAAAATCATGCTGTCAACCTTGTCCAATCAATTTATCCTGGCTTCCAGCAGCGCAGGGGCAGGGCTGGCTGTGCATTTTAGAAAGATTACTCAATGCTGGTGCAGAGATTGGGTGGGTGGGAGAGGCCCTGAGAGGCTCAGATGGCAGCAGGGAGACCAGCGAGGAGGTTCTTGCAGCCATTCAGAGGAGAGCTGTGGAGAGCCTGGAGCAGACAGGCTGTCAGAGTGAGACTGCCAATATTTCAGCAAAAAGATAGGCAGGGTTCCATGCACGAATCTCTGGGAGGGACAGATGTCTCAAGAGGGCTGGGAAGCTCTCAAAAATGTACATGACACTGTGCAATCCCACACAGGGTAGCGTGGGTCCCAGCAACGAAGGAAGAGGGGAGGTGGCCACGGAAATCAGTATGTGGCAAGAGAGCGCTTTGCCAAATTGCTGTGTTGAGAAGGCTTGAACAGAGAAGGGAAGGACAGATATGAGACAGGACCACGGGTCTGTAAAGGGGGTTTCTGGCAGATAAAAATAGGTAGAGATTTGCGAAAAATGCTAGGGGCAACCCAGCCTTATTTAGCTATGATTAGAGCCAGTCAAGATCAAGGGAGCCAGAAGCTACAGTTGAGCCTGATGGCACAGCACGGGTGGGGAGTGTAGGAAGAGCAGGGCTCCTGGCTGCCCCCTCTGCAGGACAGCGACCTGCAGACCCAGAGGGCAGCAGTAGAAGAAACAGAGGCCCAGGGAGTCCTGGAGATGGGATGATCCCTTCCCTGACCGCTGCTGTTCAAAGGGCATCTCCCCATAAGACAACATTTCGGGCACAAAGGAAGCTTGTGAACGAGACTGCTGGGGCCACTTTATCTCATCTGAGAAAGCTAAGAGTACAGGGGCCTGGAGAAGGGAAAACATAGTTCTGAGTTTTAAAAAGAGTCCTGGGCAAGGATGCTTGTGGATTATGGAAGGAATGGTTAGTGAGCATTAGAAAAAGAAGTGGGAAGCTTCCGGATAGCTGAAAATGTGGCTGTTCCTGGAGGGTGGCGCACCCAGGGAGGGCATGGAAGCCCCGCGTCCTTCCTCCATATCTTGTCTTACACATCGGTTCATTGTATCCTTGGTACCCTATGTCTGAAGGACGTAAAATGATCTCAACACCTGAAATACCCATGCTGTCCTGGGTGATGTCAGAAAATCACTCTAATGAGGACAGCAGTGCCCAGGAGCATTTCATAATAAAATGGACATGGCTCATACAGAATCATGGAACCTGAGGAATGTGAGGAGGAGATACGAGGAGGAAGCCTTGTTACCCCCAGGACTGACTGGATCTGTGTGAGGAGCTGCTGGATCCTACAGCGCTCTCAACTGACCAGCAAGCAACTGCTTGGTTTGTGGATGGCGGTTCCAAGGTAAATGGACAACCTCCTGTTTGGAAGGCTGAATCACACGCTGCTTTCCTAACAGCGGTGGAAGAATTGAACGGTGCCAGAAGCCCCTGTGTCTGGGTTTTTACTGACTCATGGGCATCGGCCAATGGCCTGGCCAGAGGGTTAGGCAAAAGGGCAATAGAAACCTGGCCTATTGAAGAAATGCCCTTATGGGGCATGGCCCTGTGGAAATCTGAGGGGTGGCTTAAAGTAGAACACATCAACGCCCACTAAGAAAGCCCCTTCCACGTTCGGAAGGTGACTGGAATTCACAAGCAGATATCTCCATTCCCTTGTAATTCTTGCCAAGGGAAGAGTACACTGGTATAAAGACTATATATATTTTTTCTTTGAGGTGTTCACCTGGGTCCCTGAAATGAGCAAAGATGGGGGTGCAGAGAAGGGCTGAATCTAGACATGTTCCTCTTGCACCCTCTGGGCACAAAATGCTAATAAGACTCTTGTGTTTGTCAGCAAGAGAGCCAGAGACTGCCAATGGCTACATGGCCGCTTCCCTGGCGGGGAGGCCCTAAGGAAGGCTGGCAAGTGACCGGTACCCTGAGGTCTTGACACACGTGGGTCTTGACAGAAATAGACATTGGCTCTGGAGTGGGCTTTGCTTATCTGGTGGAAGATGAAAATTTTCAGAGTGCCATTAAAAAAAAACCAGAACAGAAAATATTGCATGGATTTGGATGACCAGCCATCCTTTTTTCAGACCAAGGAATGTAGTGTACAGCCCATAATATCCAGCAATGAGCAGATAGCTACCCTCTTCAGAGTAAGACTTTGATAGAGAAGTGGAATGGGCAATTAAAACATTAGTTGCCTGGCTGGGTGTGGTGGCTCGCGCCTGTAATTCCAGCAGTTTAGGAGGCTGATGCGGGTGGATCACTTAGGTCAGGAGTTCGAGACCAGCCTGGCCAACATGGCAAAACCTTGTCTCTACTAAAAATACCAAAAAAAAAAAAAATTAGCTGGGCATAGTGGCACCCACCTGTAATCCCAGCTACTCACCCTAAAGCAGGAGGCAGGAGAATCGCTTGAACCCAGGAGGCGGAGGCTGCAGTGAGCCGAGATCGCACCACTGCACTCCAGCCTGGGTGACAGAGTGACATTTTGTCTCAAAAGTAAATAAATAAATGAAATAAAAATAAAAATTGGTTTTCTAGGACAAAGTTGAGATGAAAACGCGCAGGACTGGCTTACACACCTTCACAAGTGCATGCTCACCTCACCATGAGTGGGACTGAAGGAGCATCCCCACTGGGTTTTGCTCTGTTTTTCTGGTTGATCTGGGGAAGATGGGGTAGGGAGGATGCTGGTATGACTATGCAATTCTTGCCAAGGGAGGAGTACACTGCTATAAAGACTATATAAATTTTTTCTTCCCCAAATCACCTCAAAAAATATTTTTTCCCCCTACCTGATGCAGTGGTTCTAGGATTAGGGCTGCAACTGCAAGTGCTGGAAGCACGGATGATTTCTAAGCAAGAAACTGTCACTATGCTTTTCAACCTTATGTCAGAATTCTTGAGGGTCCGATGGGGGAGGGTCGTGCCTTTACCCCATGCAGCAAAAGTGGGGTTAAGGGTAGCTTACTGGTTCTGCACCTATGTGGCTTTACCCTATCTGAATGGAGCGAACTGAGGGGGAGACTTGCTAGACTTGTATTGCTGCCTGCAAACTAGACCAGCACAGTGGCGATTCTAATGTCCCTTCCAAAGGTGAAAAAGTTTGGGCATTAATGGAGAGAAGGAGAAACAGTAGCTGAGGGTAAAGGAACGAATAAATGGGTTATAAATGGAGGCAAGTCCAATGTTACATTAACACCTTCAAAGAGGCTCAGAGCAAGTGACACCATTATTGCTTAGCTCAATTGTAACAGATGCCCCAAAGGTGAAAACTATGTTTGCCGAGACCACTCCTGCTTTTGGAACCTGACAAGATTGAAAGGAAGCTTATAAGCCTAAGTGACCTCCCCTGGGAGTCATATCCATACTTTATAATGATGGCGTGCACTAATGACTAATGACTGAATGGGATTCCCACAATGTGTCAGTGTGTTTCTTTTTTTAAATTAAAAATAATTCCTGGAACTGAGCAGATGTGGCAGTATGTTTTGTGTTGTACATACTTTTGATGTGAAGGATCCATGTTTGAAAACAAGAAGGTGGCCTGTGATATTATGAGAGAGAGAGAGAGAGAGAGCGCATGTGTGTGTGTGTGTGTGTGTGTGTGTGTGTGTGTGTGTGTAGGTTTTTGTCCACAGTTCCTGGCTCATAATTCCCATAGCTCTTGATACAATCTTGATACAGGCATAGCCTTTGATACATGGCTGTCATAATGTTGGGATGCTTACAGAATCTTGCTCCCTAACCTTCTCCTGTCTGCCTTTTACCTGCCCAAGGCAGGACTCTAATCTGATTGTGGGTGAAAAGATCCTTATTCCAGGGAGGGTCCTGCCCCATATTCTGGAGGAAGGAATGCTGCCCAGAGAGGCCAAGAAGAATCTGAACAGACAGGCCTTGCTGGGTTTCCCACTCTCTGTTAGTGTGAGATTGTACTCTTTTGGTCCAGTTACATTTCTCCGTTGTTGTCAACCATGCCTACGTAATGAAGCCTCCATAAAACCCCCAAAGGACAGCATCGGGAGAACTGCAGGGTAGCTGAACACGAGGTTCCTGGAGCATGGTGAGCCCAGGGAAGGCGTGGAAGCTCCGTGCCCCTTCCCCCATACCTCGCCTTATGCACCTCTTCATTTTATCCTTTGTAATATTTTTTATGATACATCAGCAAATGTAAAAAAAAAAAGACAATAGAAAAGGAAGGGGGTCGCCAGGAGCCAATATGGGCTCCCCACAACTAGTTGTGTGAGGCCAATTAAAAAAAAAAGTGTTGAGCAATAAGAAATGCCCTTTGAATCAAATTCAAAAAGCACAAAAGGTATACTATGAAAAGTCTCCCTCTCACCCTTCACTCTTAGCCAACCAGTTCCTCCTCTATATGAATATTATCTATCCATCATCTATCTATCTATCTATCTATCTATCTATCTATCTATCTATCTATCTCTATCTATCTATCTATCTATCTTTTTCATCTGTCTCTTATCTATCATCTATCATCATCCATCTATCTATCTATCTATCTATCTATCTATCCACGTACCTACCTACGTAATCTATCCACCTACCTACTTACCTATCCTTTTAAAAAGACAAACTGTAGCATATTTTCCTTGCCATTTAAAAGCTCTAACTTTCGTTCCTCTAAACAATGTGTCTTGAAGATTTTTACATAGCAGTGCATGTGAAGCTGCCTCCTTCTTTTCATGCTGGTGGAGCACCGTGGTGTAGATGCCTCCTCGTGGATTCAGCCAGCCTCCAAAAGTCTCCAGTCTTTGTCTCTTATCAAGATTTCCACAGTGAATAACACACCATTGCTGACACACAGGGCGTTGTCAACAGGTCTATATGTCACTTCCCATGTAGTTGAGACATGTGATCTGTATGTATTTCTATAGAATCAATACTCAGAGGTGAAATTGTTGAGCCAAAGAATATATGTGTGTTTAACATTTATAGATATTGTCAGATTTCCAAATTTGTGGCCATTTCTGAATGTCTGAGAGGGTCTTTTCCTCTATATTTTTGCTGATGGTGTGAAAAGAGAGTAAGTGAAAATAAGGAAGACCAGGGTCCCAGGACAAGCCATGGGGCATCCCGGTGTTGAAGGGTTGGGGAGCTGGAAAGAGCCAGCAGGGGAGGCTAAGGAGGAGCGTCCAGGGAGGAAGGAGGAAAACCAGAGAGTGTGATGACTTGAAAATCAGGTGAACAAAAAGCCTTTCCATAAGAGGGGGTAGCCAGATATGACAAATAGTGCCAAGAGGCCAAGTGGGATGAGGAGTGAGGATTGAGCGTAGGACTGGTACCTTGACCAGAGCACTTTACAAGAGTGGTGGGGAAGGGCACTTGACCCACCACTAGCTAATGATTCCAATGAGGGCCTAGATATGATGCTGATTCCCCTGGGAGGAAAACTGAGCCATCAGTGAGGGAATCAGGACCCAGAAGAACCGTGACAGGTGGCCATGATACAAGGATACAGGACACAGTGATACCAGGTGACACTTCCAGGTCCCAAATGCCAACTATGTTAAGTGAGAAAGGGTGAAGGTGCCTAGTGCAAAAGAGTTAGAGACGTATTAGCTCCCTGTGTGTCAGCAATGATGTGTAGTAATCTGAAGAGCAAGGCAAGTATAGGGTGGGTTAATGGACATATCGTATCCAGAATGAGGGAGGCGGTTGGCCCCCCGGGCTCAGCAGCGGGGGAACTGGGTTGGGCAAGGGGAGGGTAAGGTGGGAGACACAGTGGAGTCTGTTCCAGGAGCACACAGGGAGTTAAATAATTGTGAAAGAGGCTTTGTGAGAAATGGGTAAAGAACTAGAATATTGAGCTTGGAAAAGAATGGACTTGGGGGACCTTCCATTGCAAGAGGAGCTCTTCTACGAGGAAGAGACCTAGGTGGGTTGTGTGTCTAAAAATGGTGAATTCTGGCCAGGTGCAATCCTAGCACTCTGGGAGGCCGAAGGGGGAGGACCGCTTGAGGCTAGGAGTTCGACACTAGTCTGGGCAACATAGCGAGACCTTTGTCTCTACAAAAACAATAAAAAATGATGGAACAAGGCTGAGTGAGTAGAAGACGGAAGGAGACGGACATTGTGCCATGCCTTTTCCTACTTTTATTTGTGAATTCTCTCTGAAAATGTGTAATCCGTGAGTACTCCAAGCCGTTTCCAACCCAGGTGCGTTCTAATCTATACCTTGCTGCATGCCTGAATCCTAAGTCTCGAGGAAACAGTGTCTCCTCCAAAGCCCACCTGAAGGAAATGAGAAACTTCTAATATGATCATTAATCGTCCAGAGGACGCTTATAATGGTGGCCACAGGGTTGGGGGCTTGGCCTTCCCTGGGCTACCCTGACACTGACTTGGCGGAGAGCATGGCTGGCTGGCTCCCCCGCATCACCACCTCTCCCTGCTCCCAAACGTCTGGGCACTCAAGGAGAATTAGGAGTGAAGGGAGACCTGGCTTCTGTTCTCAGAGAATAGGACAGGCTCTAGGGCTGGAGCCGGTGCAGCGACCACATCCTGCATCAGGCAGAAGGGAAAGGGCAGCCTGCAAGCTACACTTTCTGTAGCACTCTGGGTCAGTGCTGTCTCATAGAACTACACTGTGAGCCACGGTTCTATTTAAAAATTTTCTAGAAGCCTCATCGAAAAGTAAAATCCAAAGGTGAACTTAATTTTAATAGTCTATTTTATATACTTATAGATTAATTTAATCTACTGTATCCAACATATTATCATTTCAACAGGCAATCAATATATGAAAACTTGAGAAAATTCACATTATTTTTCATGCAAACTCTTCACAATGTGGCATGTATTCCACACCAGAGCACGTCTTGATTTGTGCCCGCCATGTTTCAAATGCTCAATAGTCACATGTGTGGATGCTGGGGTCTTGGTCAGTCACCTTTCTCACTGGTTCCCCCTGTGCCTGAAGGAGCCAGGGCTGCCAGTGGGTGTGCAGAGACTTGATGCCAACTGGTGCCTGCCCGGCTGTGGAAGGGGCTCCTGGGGACCCACAGGGGTGATCTGCTGAGTGTACATTTCTGTGTGGGAAGGCAGCCCATGCCTGTGTGTGCCCGCTGTTTTCCAGTTATGGTAAATATTAACGAAGCAGTGGGAGCCAGGTCTCCAGGAGGCCTGGGCTCCCCCACGGGGAGGAATGGAGATAATGCTGTGTACCTTAGATAGGGCTTTAAACCTGGCCTCTGAGGCTGCAGGGTTTGAGCTGCCAGGGAAACATGGGCATGACTTTTGTTCCCAGGACCAGGATTCCTTGCTGGGAGATTCTCAGAACCCCGCAGACCTTAGGAGCGCCACTTGCCTCACATTTGCAATGGCCTCACCCCACTTCTTACAGTCTCCCCCTCACAACCCACCCTCTTCACTTGAAGAGCTCTTCTCTCCACATCCACTTGCCAACAAGCTAGCTCGGCTGAACTTAAGGGGATAGGAAACAGATTGGGTTCAGATGATTTCTTTAAAAAAGAAAGCCACACCAATAAATACATACTGAGCGCTTGCCGATGCTGGGCTGTCAAATACGCTTCCTCCTCTCACAGCAAGCAGGGCTGTGGCATCACCCCAGCCCAGGAGAGGGACAGGAGAGCCAAAGGCATCAGCATCACAGCCTGGGGACAAAGCTAGGATTTTGACTGGATGCAATCTAGCTAGCTATCAGAAGGTTTTCTCCGAGAGGGGAAAACACTAACGTTTATTTGCATTTGCATAAACAAACCCTGAAAAAATACGTAAGAAATTAATGTAAGTGATTACATGTGGTGGAGGGGATGGGAAGGTGGGGAGGCATTGGGAGTGAGAATTCTCAAGGATAATTATTTTGATATTTAAACTGTGAGGATTTATCACCTAATTTGAAAAACAAGTGAGATGAAATTTTAACTTTATTTTTTTCCTGGTAGGTGAAGATGTGTTTCTCAGAGTAAATGAGCTTGAACACCTAGTTGAAATTGATTTGATATCCAGAATGTATGTATGGGTTTTATTTTCAATAAAGATAATCCACTTAAATGACCAAAAAAAGTGAGTTCTGGTCATGGCACAGAATTGGTCTTTTTTCAACTTCTTTGGCTCCCAGTACCACCTCCTTCTATCCCTCAGTTAGCCCCCAGCTTGAGTGAGGAGATGCAGCCCCAACCTCGGGAAGCCCCAGTCTGAGGATGACACAGCTCCACCCACAGGGAGCGCAATCTGAGAGGTGACACAGCCCTGACCTCAGGGAACCCCAGTCTGAGAGGAGACACAGCTCCATCCTTAGGGGGCCTCACTCTGAGGGAAGACGCATAGCTTTGCCCTGAGGGAGTTCTCAAGCCCAACTTCTCTGGGTCAGGTAAAATTAGTGGAGGGATTTCCTCTGTGTTCTGAAGCATCTACTTCCTCCCTGGGCCTGGCTCCCCTTTCCATCCCAGGAAGCCTCCTAAGTTCCCAGCCTGTTCTGTGTGTCAACACTTGTTTCCCCGGAGTGCTTGTCCTTAGTCCCTGGAAGGGGTTTGTGTGTCCTTCCTTGCCTTCAGCCTCTTCTGAAGCCAGGGAATGCACGTCCTAAGGAGCTGGGGGATCCCCGTGCTGGCTTCCTCAATAACCCCCCAGGACACACGCTCTACACCTGCCTCTCTGAGGGCTGGGCCAGTGTGCCAGGTGGCGTGGAGCTCTGGGCGACTGCCCTGTCCTTTGCCCATGCAGGGCAGTGAGACTGCAGGGAGAGCCCAGGGGCTTCCCCCCCTCAGGGATCACATCCAGTGAGACTCTCTGGAGACAGGAAGGAGGATGAGTGTGAGGCCTTCAACCCTTCTTGGAGTTCACAAAGTCATTGACCTGGGAAGGCAAGGGCATGCCAGGGTGGGGCAGGCTGGGCACACTCGCTGTGTTTCCTTCTGAGCAGAGGGCGCTGCCTTCAGCCGAGATGGAGGGCTGAGCCCTAGCTCCAGCCAGGCTCCTCAGCACCCTTGAGGGGCACCTAGTGGCCTGCAGTTACCACCCCCTTCCAGGGAAGGGCTGTACCTGCCACTCCTCCAGCTTGCATTCCCTCTTCTTCCCCCACTGGCAGAGGAGGGGTCCTAGGGGTCTAGACCAGGCTCAAGAGGCTGGAGTAATGTGTGGGGATGGAATGATGGGATCTGGTTGGGAGACAGGTGGCCATGAAATGAACCTCTTTTTGGATACCCCCCTCTGAGCTCACCCACCCATCAGTCTTCTTGTGTCCATTCTTGACCTCCTCCCAACCTAGCTGTGAAGGTGAGAGGGGCACCCCAGCTGCCTGCAGGGTCTGAGCAAGGGCCAGGTAGAGAGAGCAGCCATGCTAGACAGAGTGCAGAACTAGAATCTGTGATTCCCAGCACCTCAGAGCTACAGAGGGAGGGATCTTGGGTCATCCAGTCCAATGCCCTCATTGGCCCAGTGGGGTAATGGAGACCCATAGAGGTTTTTCCAAAACATACTGTAGAAACACAGGAGAAGGCCCAATGATGGGACCTAGAAAGCAATTTGCTGGGGTGATGTGGGAAAATGCCAAGGTCAGAGTGAGTGAGGTGGCAAAGAGACAGATATCCAGTGGGTGGAGGAGGGGCTGGGGTGTTGCCCAGAGTAGCAGGCCTTCAGGAAAAGAAAATGAAGCATTTAGGATTCTTGCAAGACGAGACCTCAGGCAACCCCAAGGGTCAGTGGTCAGCTGGTCAGCTCCTTAGGAATGTGGGCCAGTCAGCAGCACCTTTGACTTAGCACCCTTGCTCTATAGCCCAGAGTGATCTTGCAAAAGCCATTCCCCCACAGAGGTCTCAGTCTCTCCATTTGTAAAGGGAAGTCAGCACCCAGCCTTCTCAAAGGACCTCCCATCTCCACATTTCTACATCCACGGACTGAATGACACAATAGATTTGAGATACTTTTCTCTGTTTGGCATTTCTCGCTCTCCCTGTGCCTCAGTTTCCACGTCTGTAAAATGGGGATAAGAAAGATACCTATTTCTCAAGGCGGTTGTGAGGATTAAATGAGTGAATACATGTAAAGCATTTAGTACAGTGCTCAGCCCACAGAAACTTTTTTTTTTTTTTCAGAGACAGGGTCTGGCTCTGTTACCCAGGCTGGAGTACAGTGCTATCATAGCTCAGTGCAGCTTCGATCTCCTGCGCTCACGCGATCTTCCTGCCTTAGTCTCCTGAGTAGCTTGGACTACAGGTACACACCATCACACTCAGTTAATTTTTAAAATTTTTAGTAGAGATGAGGTCTCACTATGTTGCCCAGGCTGGTCTTGAACTCCTGGCCTGAAGTGATCTATCTGGTCTCGGCTTCCCAAAGTGCTGTGATTACAGGTGTGAGCCACTCTGCCTGCCCCAGAAAGCCCTTAATAAATGTTACTTATCTTTATTTTTGGTAATTAAGAGGGCAGTTGATTGCTATGCAGTTGTTGATGGTTTCTTTTTCAATGAATGAACTGAGACAAAGACCTCCTTGGGGCATTTTAAGGGACAGCCTGGCTCTAGGGAGGGCCACATCCTATTCCAGGTGCCACTCATGCCCAGGCTGGAAAGCCTACAGAACAGTGAGACCTAGGCCTGGAAGCACCTAGAACCCTACTACAGGAGCAGTAAGGCCACCCTGCTGCTCCTGAGGGAGTGTCAGTAGCCCCTACCCCACCTCCATCCAGCTGGAGGCACCCTACCATGAGGGTGGCTAGAGATAGGGGAACAGCGAGAGGCATCCTGTGGAGGGTTTTCAAGAGGCTGTCCCACTGAGGGTCAATATTTGCTCAGCTCTTGGACTGGCACGGTCTATCACTGCCTCTGGCCCCTTACATTCCGGCCATCGCACCCCTATCTCAGGAACGTGCTCCCATCAACTCGGGAGACCACGCCCAACATCGGCAGTGGTCTGCTCCCACCCCCATTCCCAGGCAGGAAACCAGAGGCCCCAGGAGGGAAGAGGGTGTGTAGTCAGGCAGGTGCCTGGGAGATGCAGGCCAAGTCTGGGAGCTGGAGGCCAAGCCTGGGAGCTGGACACTGCCCCATCTGCTGCCTCATGATGAAACCCCTGCCTCCTTGCCAGCTGCAGCCAATGGGGCAGGGGGCAGGACCTTACCAGCTTCCCTCCCAAACTTCTCCTTAAATTAGATAATTATATCAGCAAACATTTCCTAGGTGCCTGCTGTATTCTCAAGAAGATTCAAAAATAAAAAAGACTCTTCCCAGGCTTTCTAGAAACTTGCAATCGAATAGATTTATTTCAGCCATGAGTAATGTCTAGGCCCTCACTTAAAGGAAAAGAATCCTTAGGGGGCCCCCGTGTTACCTTAGTATTAGATTCACTTAGATCTGTGCAAACATACAACCAAAATACAAAACACTTTCATGTTCAGCTTATATACAACTCAAAAAGGAGAATCAATTTGCAGTTTAGTTACAAAGAAAACAAACCGGTTTCAAATGGAGGGCACACACGTTAGTGTGCTGTCTCTTGCTGAGACCATACCATCACTTGCAGTGTGAACAGTGTGCAGGCTTTTTTGTTTTTCTTTGAAGGGGGACCTAAGAGGAATTTGCTTTCACGAGACCCAATGCTCCTCTTACATATTAAGTCCTGTCCCTGCACTTTTCTCATTGGCCAGGACCATTGGCCCTAACGCGCTCATGGGGGAGTATGCTTAAACTCATTTCCTGACGTTTGCTTGGAACTGAGGAAACCCTAGCCGGTGAGGTTGGAGGCCTCGGGACAGCATTAATTCCAGAGAGGGTCAAGCTATGCCTTCCCCTTGGTTCTGAAAGTGTCTAGAGCTCTTGACTTTCATCCATTACCTCATTTGCACCCCATTCAAACCTGGAGAAGTGGGCAGGGCAAGTTCCTTCTAGGGCCCTTGAGCCTTTTACTCTGCCTCTGTGAGGGAAGGCATCATTTTTTAAATTTCTATTTTTTACAAGAAGAAAATATATATTTTTATGTCTCTCTTTTCTCTATAGAAGGTGTACTTTGCACATGGCACTGTAACTCGAGTTAATTCCACGTCTTGGAGGATGTTCACTGATGGTACAAAAAGAATTTCTTTTTTCATTCTTTTTTTTTTTTTTTTTTTACAGCTGCATAGTATTCCATTGTATGGCTGATCTGTCATGTATTAAACCAGGTTTTCCTTGAGTTAGGTCATTTCCATCTTTAGCTTTTACAAACAATGCTGCAGTCAATACGTCATTTTGCCCATGCTAAAGTGGGATTGCTTCTCTTGCCAAATTGTTCTCCACAATTTGTAACAATTAAACTTCCACGGGCAATGCATGAGGGTGATTATTTCCCCACAGCCTGGCCCAGGAAGTGTGCTATCAATTTGTTTTTGGATTTTTGCCAATCTGATAGGTGAAACATTGTATCTTAATATAGTTCTAATTAGGACATGCTTTTATGTACAAGGCGCCTGGTTGGGATGTGGGGAATGCAGTGTTGTATTGGGGAGCAAAGGATTTTCTAAGGCCAAGCTGTGGAGGAGGCGCCCATGCACCTGACCTCATTTGATTTAACCCGTGGAGAACTGGCCGGAGAGAGACTGGAACCACCCAAGTTATCTCCAAATTTAAAGGTACCTGGAAAAACCATTTTGGTTTCTCCTTGCCTGTGGATGGGAGGGATGGAGTCTGTACGTCAACTTAGGGCAATCTGTCAGGACATTGCCAGGTCCCTGGGGTCCTGGGGAAGTTTTCCCCGAGACCTAACTTCCTTCACTAAAGATCATTCCATTCTTCCAGGTTTATACCTGAGGGATTGGAAGAATCACAAGATGGGAAATGCCAATGAATGAATAGGTGCTTACGTCCCTTTCGTTCTCACTGGAATCGCAATTTCCGTGGTGTCCCTCAGACACCTGAGACCTTGTTGGAGGAGAAAAGGTTAATTTCACATGATTTGTTCTATGTAAACCTATTCTTGCTCCATGCAGTCCTCAGTCTCTTTCCTGACACTCATTCCTCTAAGGAGAGGCCAGAGGCCACCTGACCCTAAACCCTCAGCCTGGCATTGCTAACGCCAGGGAGGCTTCGTGTAGGATTCTCTCCCCTGGGAACTTGCCCGTGTGTTTAAATGCTGGGTTTCTTTCCTTGCAAATTGTCAGTCTTTACGATTTGTTACAGGCATGGTAAGAGAGAGAGAGAGAGAGAGAGAGAGCGGGAGAGAGAGAGAGTGTGTGTGTGTGTGTATCGAGGAATCTGACATTTATGGTTAGCTCCAGTCTGAGGTCAATAGGTCAATAGCCCCCCAGCCCCAGCTTGGGACCCCAGAGTCGCTTAGTTTGAGGCTCAGGGTCAGTATCCCAGAATCTCTGGGCTGAAGACGTGGGCAAAAAAGCAGCTTCTCAAACTCAGAACATAAAACATTAGAGCTGAAGAAGTCTTAGTCAGTATCTAGCTCCTTCATTGCACAGCTGGGGGAACTGGGTTGCAGGTAAAGTGAAGGACTCACCCGAGGTTCCCCAATGAGCAGATGGCAGAGCCAGGCTGGGCAGGTGGTATGAGACTCCCAGGCCTGCCCTTGCTGGGTGCTCTGCCAGCAGGCCTCTTCCAGCTGAGCACTAAGGGGTGGGGGCTGGGCCTGAAGCCCCAAAACAAGCCCACACGCCTCTCTAAGTGTGGATGCCCACGATGGGTGTTGCTGTGGCTGCTGCCCCCACAGCCTGGATGGCTGCTGGCTCAGGCAGGACCCCCAGAGGGCAGGGTGGATGAGACACAGGGCCCCCTCTCAGCATGCCCAGATTTGTCTCCCGCCTGCTTTTAATTGCATGTAATAATCAGCAGAGGAATCGGGTCAATCCCTGACTCCTTTCTTCTGATTCCCTTTTCCAGACATGGGGAGAAGGGGCAGGTGGAGGCATTGGCCTTCCCAGAAGTGTGCCTAATCTCTTTGCCTGTCTCGAGAAAGATTACAATGAGGATTGCTCCGAAGGGCGGGGACAGGGGCTTGCTTCTCTGGCAGGGCACGGAATTTCTGAGAAGCCCTTCCCCCAAGATACCAAGCCCCAAGTCCGACTGCCGGACTTGGGGAGGCTCAGGAAAAGAGGAACCTGGGGAACTAGGCATGGAAAAGGGAAAACCCTTTGGTGCAGGGATAAGATGTGTCACTCAGTGCTTCCTCATTGCCCTCCAGATAGGTAGACTTCACTCCAGCCTCCCCACCATTGCTCATGCCCTTCGCTCTGCTGGGAACGCCATCTCCATCTCTGACTGTCTGCTCCAACCCTGCTCATCCTGAATGCCCCAGCTCAATCCAGCTGCTCCAGCCTAGCGAGCTTTCTCCTTCCGTGACCCTCAATGGCTGGGAGAGAAGTTGCTCAACAGATTCTCATTAGTTAGAATTTATTGATCATGTACTACATGTCAGTGTCTTGGGCTGTTCCTTTGAAAGAAGGACTTGAGCGTTAATAGTTTTTTGGAAGGTTTCCATGAAACACCAGTAAAAGAGTGGAGAAGTGAGGCAGGGCCGGGAAAGAAGGCACCAAAATGAGTGCCTGCTATTGAGTGGGTGGCTGCCGGAGACAGCTGGGGATCTTCGGGTAACTCATCTCAAAGTTACCCACCCGGGGGCAAGGGAGCTGGGGTATTAGCCACGAAATCATGTCGCCATTGGTTGAGGGATCCTAGGGAAGGAGTATCAACTCCCTGGCACTTCTGACCTGCCCCACGTGGGAAACCAAATGGGCTCAAAGTGTGGGAATGGTGGGTGCTGAGTGGATATGGGTGGATATATCCATGTCTGCATATGCTGGTAGCTGAGGATACAAAGATGAATAAAGCAATCCCCTGCCTTCCAGGAGTTCTGCAATCAAGTCAGGGAGGCAGAGGGTTCAACACATTGTCCAGGGTGGCACAGCACATTCCAGAATAGAGGTGCAGTATGTCCTCACTTAACGCCATCGACAGGTCTTTGGAAATTGCAACTTTAAGTGCAATTACATATAATAAAATGAATTTTTTTTTATTTGAGGACCCACTGTGTGTCATTTCGTTGAAAGTCATTACTGTCTTCACATTGGGCTGTGGGAGTTTAGAGGCGGGACACTTGACCAGCCTGGAATTCCGGGAAGATATCCTGGAGAAGAGTGGAGTTTTGAAGGCAAATCATTGCCACTGTGAAAATGGCAGTAGGACGTTCTACTTCAAGGGAACGACATGGACAAAGTCACCATGTGGGGTGGGGGGGGTGCTCCGAGCCCACTGTCAGCTGACATGGCCAGCTCTGCTACCATCTCCATCCCAGCATAAGGGTCAGCTCAAGTTCAAAATAATTTTGAGATAGCAACTAATCTTAACTGTAAACCAGGGAGGACTGGCTGATGTTGAATCTGCAAACACAGGAAGATTTGCTCATTTAGTGAGCTTAGTTAGCAATGTGTCACCCGCACTCTTTAACTAAGTCAACAGTCTCCAAACCGGGGTGGGCAAGACTGGCCCATCCATATTTGGGAAGGCATTGGAACCTTAGTTCTTTCTTTTGTCCTTTATAAGGTACGTAATTTATTAGTATGGTAGCACATATTATATATCGTATACATGTAGGGGCATATGTCACAGATTTTCTCTGGGTTAGAGGTATACAATCAAAAGAATTGGGAGCTTACTGAAGTGGGTGATGGCTGAGGTCAGCTTGGGACATGCTTTGGGAAGAAGGTTCTAAACCCCACTCCTCTACCCCATCCCCACTGGGAAGACGTTTAGGTTGGGCTCTCTCTAGTGGCATCCCTGCTCGCTTGTTGTGCCACGTGAACATAGGCCATTTGAAGGCCAGGTTTGGGCTAGGGAGGGGTCCCCATCTGCAGCTGTGGAATAGGCTTCTTTCTCCCTTCTCAGGCTCATTGACCCACCCCGGGGCTTGAGTCCTGTTTGGTAGAGGCAGCCTCCGTTTGGAGCCGTTCCCATGATTATGAGGCAGGAGCTGTCCCTTGCTCTCTCTGTCTCTTGCCTCTGTCTCTGATGGGTCTGCTCTGGACCCCTCCTGTCTGGTCTGAGGTTTCCAGGCCTGGTGCAGGCCCTGCGCTCACACTTTCTGGCTGACATGCAGCCTGTCCAGCCACACTCCAGCCCCTGCCACTCGCTCCTGGCCTGGCCCCTCGGTCAGAGCTACTGTCAGTCACTAATTATCTTAGTCATCTTTCCATCCACGCTTGTTGAGCTAATGGAGAAGGCAAACAGAAATCTCAGCAAATGTGGAAAATTCCTGCTGACAAAGCAAGGGGCCCTGACCCAGGTTTGGGGAGATAAGACCTTCCCCAGTGAGGCTGCAGGGATGGCCCCCCAGTTTTGAACAGTTTAATTGGGAGGCGGTGGGCAGCCTTCCTGGTCAGTGCTGTGCCCCCTAGTTGGAAGTCCATCTTAGCAAACACAGAGCAGGCTTAACTCAGGGTGGGAGCCCTGGGAAACAGGGGCCACAGAGCCAGGTCTCGGTGGTATCATTATTCAGGCAGCCCAGGGCTGTCTCTCTGGTTGGGAATTCTTGGCTCTGGGGTCCTCCCGCCCCGACCAAGGATGCCCAGCTGGCCAAGTCAGCTGAATAGGAGGGTGGGGCCTGGGCTGCATGCTCTCTCACACCTGAGGCCTGTTAATAATTACCCCTGGGGAGGGCAAGGCCCCAGCAGACATCACTAATGAGCCTGCTAAGTGACAGCTGGGCCCTTTCCCCCTCACCTGCTCAGGAAAACAAGCTCCGACCAAGGAATTATTTAACCCTTTTTGGGCTGAGTGCTCCCTGAGGACAGGGTTGTGCCTTCCCCTCAGACTGGGGCTCCCTGAGTCCCTAGAGCCTTCTCCATTGTCAGCATAAGACTCCTTCTATTCCTGTTGTCAGTGCTTGCATTTCTGCGCTGATGGAAGGCTGCTCTGTTTAGTGTCAGTTCTCATCACAGAATGTGATGTTCTAGCTGTCTGCTAGAACATTCTGTTTTGGTGGAGACGTTCTTGAGCTGTACTGTGGAATACAATACAGTAGCCACTAGCCACACGTGGGTACTGAGCACTTAAACTATGCTTCTGAGTTACTGGAGTTTTAAAACCTAATTTTAGCTAATTTAGATTTATTTATTTATGAATGAGACAAGGTCTCACTCTGTGGCCCAAGCTGGAGTACAGTGGTGCAATCTCAGCTCACTGCAGCCTCGACCTTCCAGGCTCAAGCCACTCCCCCACCTCAGCCTCCCAGGTAGCTGGAACTACAGGCACACACCACCACGCCTGGCTAATTAAAAAAAATTTTTTTTATAGAGGCAGGGTTTCACCATGTTGTCCAGGCTGGTAATTTTATATTTAAATGGCCGCATGTGGCTAGTGGCTCCCATATTCCGTGGTGAGGTCTGTAATGTTTCATGAGGGAGGCCTTGAACGGGTGGTGAATGGATTTATGCAAAACAACCCTCTAAACTGCAATGCCATTGGTGGGCCAGAGCCCATTTTCTCACCCTTGCAGGCAGGAAGGGGCCCAAGGTCATTTTCCTTGGAGATGGCTCCTAGAAGCCTGGGTGGGTTTCTTCACTACATCCCCACAAAAGCCCCCAGGTGGCTGAGGGGCCCAGAGGAGCAGGGATCTGGCCAGAAAGCACCTGTTCTTAACAAGGGTCCCCAGGAGCCAGGCAGCCCTCCCTCCACAGGGCACGGGGCTGTCCCTGCCTGAATGAGGGAGATTTATGGAAAATCCCCTCACACAAGAGGCGGATTTTCCAAGCCTCATTGGTTGTTCTGGTCTGAGCCTTCATTAAGGGGAACAGGGGACAATGGAGGAGGTAGGGGTGAGACCCTGGGCCCATTCAGCTCTCTATCATTTGGCACTGGGAACTCCATCAAGCCCCCCCACCCCACCCCTTCCTGGCTTGAAGAAAGGTCACACTGTCTCCCCTTTCAGTAATAATAAAAGGTCTCAAATATCCAACAAAGTCTGACTTGGCCTTTGAGGAATATCTTTCTTGCATTTTAAAAGATTGCCAGAAGAGATATTTTTTGATTTTGCTTTACAATTCTCTATGCCTTGTAATGCACAGTCTTGGAAGTTCCTCCCTACAGCTAACCTAATTTTATGCTTTAGGCCTGCATCAGTAGGACTTCTCGCCTCCTTTAAATTTATGGCAACATTTCAAAGTAGCAAGATCAATTGTGTGACTTCCCAATAAAAATCCTTGACTAGAAAGAGAAACCATTGATTACTAGAGCTGGAGGGACCCTGGAGATTTTCAGTCCTTTCCTCAGTTGTATTCAGAGAGTGCACCTCCCAAGCAGGTGGTGCCACACTTAGAGCCAGGATTCACGCTCCAGGTGGTGCCCACCTGTGTATCAGCTGCCTTTGCTGCGGCACAGTCACAGAGAGATCTGGGGACCCAGTGAGACAACCCTTCCAGAGGAAAGAGCAATGCTTGACCCAGAGGAATGGATTTCTAAGACTGAATATTAGGTCTCATCCCAAAGGCACTTTTTATTTTTTTGGTCTTAAAGCCCCTTCCAGAAAGTACTCAGTATGTAGTAAGGAGTTCAGTGGGAGTGTCTTAGAGGTGAGACTGAGAGTGGGCCTTTGAGAGCGGTGAGGGAAAAGAAGGGTGAGGCATTCCCAGGGGCGCAAAGACTCAGGAGGGCCACGGCAGGGGCCTGAGGCGCTTCCCCAGTGTTGGGGATGGGAGGTTGGGCATTGCTCACTGAGTAGAAAGTCAAGGAGCACAGCCAGTTCCCTATAATGGTGGGTGTCCAGGTCCTGGGAGGTGACTCGCCTTGTCAAGGGAAACTGGTGGGAGCAGGAGGTGTTTATGGTTTTCTCTCTCCTGGGGGCAGCCGGAGCAAGCCAAGTTTACAGTTGCCCAGAACTCTATAAACACACTTGGTGAGCGTGTGTGCATATGTGAGTGCCTGTGCGGGTGAGTGTCCCCTGACATCTGACTGTCACTCCCTCTGGGTGGCCCTGACCTTCCTCACCTTGCGAGACAAGAGAGAAGATGCTGGGCTAGGTGACTCTTTGCTCTCTTGGGCCTGGCAACACCTACCGAAGGGGTCTGTAAGCCTGGGTAATGTGAGACCCTGGGGGCCCTGCAAGCTTCCATGGGAGGAAGGCCTTGGGGGGATCCTGGAGAGTGGGTGTGGGGAGCAGAAAGGGCGTTCCAGGCCTGGGGAACTGCAGGAGCAGGGAGGCATGTGTGTGTGTGTGTGTGTGTGTGTGTGTGTGTGTGTAGAGAGAGAGAGAGAGATGATTGGAACAGGAAAGGGCAAGCCTCATGTGCAAGAAAGAGAGAAACTCTGGGGAAGCCTTTAGACCTGACCTGATAGTTCATAGAAACATCTTGAAACCCTGCCTGGCACACAGCCCCCACGTGCTTATTATCGTTAGTAATTATGACACGACACAGAGGTCCTCACTGGTTTGGTGACTGGGTAGCCTGAACCCTGAACGTGGCCGGTGTTAGGGACAGCCTGTGGTCTCAATTAGGGGTCAGCAGTGGCCAGGGTTAGGGGTCAAGTGGTAACCAGGGTAGAGCAAGCTTGTGGTCAAGATAAAGGGTCAGCTGTGGTTATGACTGGCCTTCGGTAAGTGGTTGGGGCTAGAGGTCAGATACTGACCAGGAACAGTTTTCTGTATATGATGCTAACTGCCCTGGAAGCAGCTCACCTTGTCTCAGAGGCATAATGGAGAAGAGGCAGGAGCATTTGTTTGAGAACTAAAAAGACTTGGGTGTTAGCCCTGGTTCTACTCACTTATTGGCTGGGTGACTTGCTTCGCTTCTCTGACCGTCAGTCTTCCCTCTGCAGGAAAGTAGCAATGCACGCCCTTCTGCCTTACAGTATGTATTTGTTTCTGGGTATCCTATTATGAAATGTGAGTAAATAATCATTAATAGCAATACAGCCTTTCCGTCCTCACTCTGCCAGGCCTGTAGGTAAATCCTCAGTGTTGACTGAGGGTGGGGGTCGGGGAGTGGTTAAATAATGGTCCAAAGACTCGGCCACTCATTGGAATTACCTGGACATTTACAAGAGCATACTCATGCCTGACTCTTACTCCAGCCCTCCTGCATTCTGAATTCATTGGTATGGGGGTGACCCGGGCATCAGATTTTTTTTTTTTTTTTTTTTAAGACAAGGTCTTGTTGTGTCTCCCAGGCTGGAGTGCAGTGGCACGATCATGGCTCACTACAGCCTCAACCTCTTGGGCTCAGTCCTCCCACCTCAGCCTCCCAAGTAGCTGGGACCATAGGTGTGCGCCACTATACGTGGCTAAGTTTTAAATTTTGAATAGAGACAAGGTCTCACTCTATTGCCTAGGCTGGTTTCAAACTCCTGAGCTCAAGCCATCGCCATCTTCCCGCCGTGGCCTCCCAAAGTGCTGGGATTACAGGTGTGAGCCACTGTGCCCGGCCATGCATTAGAATTTTTGAAAGCTCCCCAGGTGATTCTAATGGGCAGCCAAGTTTGAAAACCACTGGGAAAAGGCCAGTACAAATGAGCTAAAGAGAATGAGTCTGTGAGCAGCCGCCTGAGCGGTAGATAAACCAACCAGCTGAATCCACGCTCCATTTCTGTGGGGAGCTGAGATGGGACAGCAGGAAGAGGCTGGGGGAGAACTCTCTCACTTAACCCTCTCCATGCCTCTGTTTCTTCATCTGTCAAATGGATTATCTTTATACTTACCTCACAGAGGTTGTACTCTATCGAGAGATGTTGGCTGACTACTGGGGCCTGTAGTGGAGAAAGCAAAGTCCCTGGAACTCCCCTTTGGTGCCCCACACCCGAACTTTCTGAGGATAGTCTGAAGCCTGGGGATAAGCAGCATGGCCTTGGTGAACCTGGACTCTCTTGGCCCCGAAGAGGATCTTTGGCATATATGTCCCCTGTTTCAAACATTGTCCCCCTCAAATGCACGCACATTCATTTCATCACGTCTTGCATTTTTTTGTTCGTTTCAGAAAATACCATCCTCATACTAACCTGTAGGATGGGCGGGGGATGGGGAGATGGGGTTCCTCCACCTCTGGCTCTTTCCAGGGTTGGGATGGGATGTTATGGAGCTCCTGGAAGCTTCAGCTGAGGGTTGGGGGCAGCTCCTGGCCGAGTTTCGAGTGTCTTGGTCCTCTGGGGAAAATGAAGATTTCTCTTGTGGCCTGTGTGTCTTTAAGACTTGAAGGCTATGGGGACCCGACTGGGGAAAATTCCAACCAGTGGGTTCCTTTGAAATGGAAGTGACATCTAGTGGTCTGAAAAAGAACTGCCAAGTTGACCCCCCCAGCCCCAGGTTGCCCCTGGGGTCTCTTCCCTGGCCCCAGGTCCCTCTCCTGCTGGGCCGCAACCCTGCTTGAGGGCAGTCTAAGTCCTGACAGTGAGCTCTTCATGGCAGATGACTCTCCTGTCCCAACTCAGGCTGGAACCCTGGCCAGGTACCTGCACTCAGGTCCAGACACAGAGGCCAGGCCCAGGGCAGCCAGCAGAGGCCCAAATATGCCAGGGCTGCAATGTAGCATCCCCAGGTGAGGTGGGATCCCTGGGTCTCCTGTCCCTTGATTCTGAGGAGTCCTGTCCTGAGTCCTCCACCGAAGTCGGAGTGCCGTGCAAGCCTCAGTGCTGAATCATCCTGTGGCCAGGCTGCTGTTATGCAATGACCCCGCCATGGGTCCACTGGTATCAGTGGCTGGCCTTCAGCCTCTCCTTCAGGGAGGCAAGGGGCTTCGGGCGGTACATGTGACCAGACGTGGGGTGTGTGAAATGACGGCCTGCACAGACTCTTGGCCTCGGAATCAAAAGGGAGGATGGGAAGAGGGGACAGTGCCCAATCTCTTGTTCTCTAAGGTTCCTGACTTGAGGAGCCCCAGTGTGAGGGGGAGACGTGGCCCTGCCCTCAGGGAACCCCAGGCCGAAGTTCCCCAGCCCTCAAAGAGATCCCTGATGAGGGTGGGAGCAGGAAGGAATAAATAACACACAAGTGGAACAGACCTGATGACCCATGCAAAGCACCAGAAAGGCCAGAGCAGATGATTTTAGGACAGCAGAGCCCCAGAGGCTATCCTGGGAGGGGGGCGAGCGACTGGCTCTGGGATTGAGTAGCTGCTAGTGCTCAGGGGAGGCAATGCCTTTAACGATGGCAGGGGACCTGCCCTCTGTCCCCCATGTGTTTATAGCTGGGTTTTTCCCCAGCGCCTGGCTCACAGGGTGAGAGACCTCAGTCCATTTCAGGCACTAAGCCCCATGGCACCAGGCCCTGAGCAGGTAATAAAAGAGACTCAGCAGGACCGGGAGAGCTTGCTGGCATTGTCCACACACCTGGCACGCCTCTCTCTTTCCTCTCTGCTGTGGTCCTCACCGCAGCTGGGTGGAGAGAGAACTCACTTGGGAGGCATGAGCCCTGTGGGCTGTCTCAGCCCTGTCTCTGTCCTACTCCACCCCTGAGCGAGGCACAGCTGCCTCTGGCCTTATGGTTCTGGAAGCTTCCTTGGGCCTCTTCTCTAAGACCCTTGGCTCAGGCACATCCTTCTGGGTTGGGAAGCATCTATTTCAGAAGGTAGGTGAGTCTGAAGATAGACTTCATGAAGATGCTATGCAGTTGGCTTGCTTCTGAGAGATTTGAACAGCCAGCATCTTACAATCTCCCAGAATTTCTGAAGTAGAAAATACTTGTTTAACATTGTCTTATTTTTAGATAATCAATTTTAGGTCAGGCATGGAGGCTCATGCCTGTAATCCCGGCACTTTGGAAGGCTGAGGCAGGCAGATCACTTGAGGTCAGGAGTTTGAGACCAACCTGGCCAACATGGTAAAACCCCGTTCTACTAAAAATACAAAAATTATCTGGGAGTGGTGGTGTGCATCTGTAATCCTAGTTACTGGGGAGGCTGAGGCATGAGAATAGCTTAAACCTGAGAGGCAGAGGTTGCCGTGAGCTGAGATGTTGCCACTGCACTCCAGCCTGGGCGACAGAGCGAGACTCTGTTTCCAAAAATAAATAAAAGAGGTATTATATGGACACAGTGAAAAATGCAAGCACAATAAGAATTAGTGAATCTAGGCCAGGTGTGGTGGCTCACGCCTGTAATCCCAGCACTTTGGGAGGCTGAGGCGGGCAGATCAAAAGATCAGGAGTTCAAGACCAGGCTGGCCAATATGGGGAAACCCCATCTCTACTAAAAATACAAAAATTAGCCAGGCATCATGGCGGGTGCCTGTAGTCCCAGCTACTCGGGAGGCTGAGGCAGGAGAATCGCTTGAACCCAGGAGGTGGAGATTGCAGTGAGCCGAGATTCCGCCACCGCACTCCAGTCTGGGCAACAGATTGAGACTCTATCTCAAAAAAAAAATTAGCATCTAGGTGAAGGACATCAGCAGTTCTTACTTTTGCAACTTTACACTAAAAATAAAGTAAAATAAATAGTTAAAAACAAAGTCAGACAGAAGTATAAGCCTCTCTTCTATCATTTCTTCTAGCCACTTACTCAGTCCCTTTCCTGGAGGCCCCTGAGTTACCAGTTTCCTGTGTATCCTTCTAAAGCTGGTCTAAAATATATATATTTATAAACTGTTTTCCTCCCACACGAATGATGACTTTTCTCCACACTGTTCTGCAGCTTTCATCTCTCACTTAACAATAGTCTGGAGACCATTTGTTGTGAGCACACAGACAGCTGCCTCATTCTTTTTCATGACTCCAGTGTATTCCACCCAACAGATGTTTCAAATATTTATTTGGAAGGGATTGTATAATAAGGTGGTTAAGAGCATAGTCTTTGGAGGCACAATGCTCTTATTCAAGCCATTTGTTTAATGTTGAGCCAGTTACTCAATGTCTCAGTGACTCTATTTCCTCGTTTGTGAGCCAGAGGTAATAGCATCATCTATCTGAAAGCATCTTGTGGAGCTTCAATAAGATAAAGCTTGTAAAGGGCTTAGGATGGTGCCTGGTGTGCAGTAAGCACTCAATAAATGTTTGCTGCTGCTCCTCAGGTTATTTTGCCAGACCCTTTTTGAGAGAGCTGGGCTGTTTCCAGGCTTTTATTATTATAAACAATGCTGCAAATAAATAGCCTTCTCCACACGTCATTTGCTCCTTGTGGGAGTGTATCAACAGGAAAAATTCCAGGGAGTAGAACTGCTGGGTCAAAGGCCATGTGCGCTTTTAATTTTGAAAGATATCATCAGGTTGTCCCCCCTTAGGGGTGGTCCCAGTCACTTGGCCACCAGCTGGGTTTGAGCCTGTTTCCTCAGCCTCACCAATAGTGTGTGTTTCATTTGAGCATAGCATTTCTCAAATTTATTTGGGCAGAGAAGTCTGTTATGGAGTTTCTTGGGGGATCACTTGGTCTCTCAAGGTGTTTGTTGGGAGAAGCCAGCCCACATGCGGTCTACAGGTCTCCAGCCAGCAAAAGTCTCCTGAAAGTCTCTGCTAAGGTCTGCTGCTCATTCATTCAGTACGTCGATTCAATATTATGGTACTCACAAATTTATACGTTGTTGGTGGCAGTCTCTTTTGAGGCCTGTTAGCACATCAAAACTGTCGGTTAAATCTGATAATGCTTTAGGTTGTGCTTGTTTTTCACCATTTCATTCCTGAGCCAGGGGTTTGCAATTTCTAATCCCATTTTTAACATTTTCTTACTCCTATGAAGGCACACAGACAATGCCAGTACTCAATTAGCTATGATCATGGAAAGCCTGACTGTTCTACCTGGAATTAGACTTCCTGCTATGGATAACCTATAAACCAACCTCCCCACCTTCCCTTCGTGGAAAATTGGAGTTGATTATTAAAAAAAAAAAAAAAAAAAAAAAGGGAGATTCTGTATTGAGAGGCCCTGCCATCTGAAAATGGAAACCTCAGTAACACAAAATATATCAAAAAGGTGAGTTTTCTTTTTACGAAAAGAGTTCCTACTGAGTTAATTTTAGCGTACTTTTATTAAAGTCCTTTTAAACAACTATAACAAGCCAGAGAGAGGACCGTTTGAAGGTGGCAGCTTTGAGCAGGAGAGCCGGCCTGATGTGTCTCACCAATTCTTAACTTCTGTTCACCCGCAGCTTGCTCACCCCTGATCTCATGCAGGCCTGGGCTGGAATGATCCTTTGTGATTCATTCTGATTTAGGGTGGCTGCCAAACTTTCTAGGACTTCTGCGGGCTCCCTGGGCTATCCTGCATCAAAACCTTCAATGCCTCTTTCTTCTCCTATGACCTTGCAGGTCTGACAAATGCCAAGGACTTTGCCTTGTGTAGCCCAAGACTGTCCCAGGCTGCTCAGAGGGATGGAAGCAAACTTGCTGCATCTCCAGAAGCTCCTCAGAGGTCACATTTAAGGTGAGGGTGTCCTTGAGTGAAGATCAAATAGGTTTTTCTTTTCTCTTTTTTGAGACAGGGTCTCACTCTGTCGCCCAGGCTGAAGTGCAGTGGCGTGTTCATGGCTCACTGCAGCCTCAACCTCCTGGGCTCAAACAACCACCCTATCTCAGTCCCCCTAAAACTGGGGCTACAGGAATGTGTAGCCACACCCAGCTAATTTTTGTTTGCTTTTGTTTTTTTTTTTTTAGAGACGGGGTTCTCCCTACCTTGCTTAGGTTGGTCTTGAACGCCTGAACTCAAGTGATCCTCCTGCCTTGACCTCCCAAAATGCTGAGGTTATAGGCATGAGTCACTGTGCCCGACGAGGTTTCTTTTTTTCCTCAATTGTTTAGTACACATTTTTTTCCCTCTAATTAAAAACACACTCAGAAAGTGCACAAATCGTGAGTACATAGTACAGTGATCTTTTACCTGCAACACATCATCTAGACCAAAAAAGAGAGCATTGCCAGCTTCCTGTAACCCTTGCCTGGTGTCCCCTCCCAGTTGTCACTCCCATCAAAGGCAGGCATTCTTCTGCCTTCTACTCTGGAGAGTTAGTGTGGCTTGACTTTGGAACATTATGTAAATGGAATCGTACTGCATGTGCCTGATTGTTTCCAGTTTCTCTGGCTCACCATTTTGAAATTCACCCCTGTCATATGTGCGGTTCATTTCTTCTCATTGTTGTACAGTGTCCTGTTGTATGACTATTCAATTCTTAACCCATTCCTCTGATTATCTTTTTGTTGTTCCTCGCTGAGGGCTATGATAGATAATGCTGCTGTAACATTCTTATCTTTGCCTTGTGGTGAGCAAGTGTACACATTTCTACTGAATACCTAGGAGTGAAATTACTGTGTCATAGGGTAGACATGGCCAGTTTTCCAAAGTGGGTGTAGCAGCAGCGTATGACAATCCCAGCTTCTTCACAAGCTCACCAACACCACTGTCAAGTGGTTTCGCTTTAACATCTTGGTGGCCAAAATTACCTTTCTAAACCATAGATCCTTTGATCCCTTTCCTGCTTCGAGCTTCCTAAAATTTCCCCAACATTTTATCATAAAAGCTTTTGAACATAAAGAAAAGTTGAAAAAAATTGTACGGTGATCACCCATATCAACACCAGTCATATAATAAAATCATATCATCCACATCTTGTTATAATCACTTTTCCATGTGTCTATCCTTCCATCAACTACTTGTTTTCATTGTCAGTGCCTCTTTATGAAGGTAAAATTGACATAGCAGAACATATCCTCATTTTAGGCATACATTTCATGATTTAAGTAAATTTATACAGTTGTGCAACCATCAGCACAATCTAGTTTTAGAACACTTCTGTTACCCTAAGCACGCTCTCCTCATACCATTTGTAGTCCGTCCCTACCACAGCTCCCAGTCTCAGGCAGCTACTAATCTGTTTTTTTTCTATATAATTTTGCCTTTTCCAGAAAGTCTGTATAAATAGAAGTATACAATGTATAGTCTCTTCTGTTTGACTTCTTTCATTAGAATGGTGCTTTTGAGATTCATCTATGTTGTAGCATGTATCAGTAGGTTATTTCTCTTTATTGATGGCTGGTATTCCAATTTATGGATATATAATAGTTTGTTTATCCATTCTCCATTCTCCGTTTTTTTTTTTTTTTTTTTTTTTTTGAGATGGTGTTTCACTCTTGTCATCCAGGCTGGAGTGCAGTGGTGCAATCTCGGCTCACTGCAACCTCCGCCTCCTGGGTTCAAGTGATTTTCCTGCTTCAGCCTCCCGAGTAGCTGGGATTACAGATGTCTGCCACCACACCTGGCTATTTTTTTTATTTTTTGTATTTTTAGTAGAGACTAGGTTTCATCATGTTGGCCAGGCTGATCTCGAACTCCTGACCTCAGATTATCTGCCTGCCTCGGCCTCCCAAAGTGCTGGGATTACAGGCATGAGCCACAGCGCCTGGCCTCAGTAGGGGTTAATGACAAGATCATAGTCTGGCATAGGAGAGGTTGCCCATTTATGAAGTGGTCTACTGTATGGGAAGAAGGAAGGATAAAAGGAAAGAGACAGAGAGGTAAAGACAGAGACAGGTAGAGACAGAGAGGTAGAGACAGAGAGATAGAGACAGAGATGAACTTATTGCCTCCACATTCTCTGTCTACAAGTCAGCAATGGGGCTCCTTCCCTTTGGGAAACCAGTTCTCAGGTGCTCGTGGTACATCTACCAGTTAGATCTCTCCTGTGCGGACCATTCTCTGCTCTGGGTTTCTATCTGTTTCATGGGTGCCTGTCTCATTAAATCCTATGATGTTCACAAAGAGCTCAGCACGATGTCTGGAACATGATTTAGGACTTGGGAACTGGTGGTCTTCAGTATTCATCTCCCCAGCAGCTTGCTGGGCTCTCAGAGGGCAAGAATTATGGCTTCTGTGTCCCTTCACTGTGGCTCCAACTCCTGGGAAAGCCCTAGGCACATGGGGAGGGGGCAGGGAGGATAGTGGATGGGGTAGTGGGTTGGGGCCCTTATACAGTCAATGTCTCAGCACCCCAAACTCAGGCCCTCTGGTTAGGTCTCTATTAGGGAAATGGCCCTGGGCTGGGTCTGTAGGGGGGTGGGGGGAGTCACTAGACCTTGGTACCAAACTGCAGCTAGGAACGCTAGCATCACTAGCAAGTTCAGCATGGGCCTAGGGAACAAGGCTGCTGGGAACCCCTGCCAGTGAGGAGGCCTGAGAAGCAGCCAGGCACGTTGCCCGCTGCCCACCTCCTTCTCAGCCTTATAATTCCCAAGATTCCTGGTGTTTCTCAAGACCTTGTCTGCACGCTTCCAGGAGTGCTGAGCATGGGGGCCTCCAGGCCCACGCTGATAATGCCCTCCTTCTTTTCTTTCCCATGCTAAAATGACTTCCTCCGACCTGGCTGTCTTAATGGCTTCACTGTTCCTGCATGCTATGGTCGAGGGTTTCTATTCTTTAATGCAGTGGTTCTCAAACTTGAGTGGTGTGTGCTCAAGTGCAGAAATCAGAGTTTTTGATCCAGTAGGTGTGGGGTGGGGCCTGAGAACCTGCATGTCTCACATGCTCCCAGGCGATGTTCATGCTGCTGTCTGGAGCCACCCTTTCAGATCTAAAGCTTTGATCTCTCCTCCTGGGACTCAGCCAGTGTCTTCTCTCTTATACTATGGGTAGCAGAGAGGGCAAGGGGCATCTTCTTCCTTCCCTGCACAAGCCCTAAAAAAACACTTAGATCGTAGTGACCTTGATGGTGACAGTAGGGAAGTCCATATTTGAGGTGCCTTTGGCCAAAGGGCATGGCAAGACTTACACAGGGAAGAGCAGATACAATGTTCTGTCTCCAGCACATCATAAAAATGAAAACAGATCAAAGCTGGAGAGGATGTCAGAGTACAATCACACGTCACTTAATGACCGGACACATCCTGAGAAATGCATTCATTGTTGGGCAATTTCATCATGCGAAACATCATAGATCACACTTACGCAAACCTAGATGGTCTAGCCTGCTACACACCTAGGCTATATGGGATAGCCTATTGCTCCTAGGCTACGAACCTTTACAGCATGTTACTCTACTGCATACTGCAGGCACTTGTAACACAATGGTAAGTATTTGTATGTCTAACATACAAAAATGTTACATGGTTTTACTGTACCTTTTTCTATGTTTCATATGTAAACATGTTTACATATGAAACATAGAAAAAGGTACAGTAAAACCATGGTATAAATTATAAAAAATGTTATACCTATAGAGGGCATTTACCATGAATGGAGCTTGCAGGACTGGAAGTTGCTTTGGGTGAGTCGGTGAGTGAGTGTGGGACTGTAGACCCTATAAACACTCTGGAGGTTAGGCTACACTGCATTTATTTAAAAAATTTCTTTCTTCAGTAATGAATTAACCATGGCTTCATGTAGCTTTTTTACCCTATCAACCTAAAAAATTTAAAAAACTTTTTGACTCTTGTAAACGCAGTTTGAAACACAAACACGTTGTACAGTGGTATAAAAATATTTTCTTCTTTACATCCTTATTCCATAAGCTTTTTTTCTGTTTTTAAATTTTAATTTTTTTGTGTGTGAAAAATGAAGACACAAACACAGACAGGAGCCCAGGCCTGTTTGGGGTCAGGGTCATTAACGTCCACTGTTCTCCACCTCCACATCTTCTCCACCGGAAGGTCTTCAGGGGCAGTGACAGGCATGGAGCTGTCATCTCCTATGATGACGATGCCTTCTTCTGGATACCTCCTGAAGGGCCCGCCTGGGGCTGTTTTCCAGTTAACATAAAAAAGTATGAGGAGTATACTCTAAAATAACAATAAAAAAGTATAGTAAATATATAAACCGATATCCTAGTGGTTTATGAGCATTATCAAGTAGTATGTACTGTATATCATTGTATATGCTGTACTTTTATGTGACTGGTGATGCAGTGGCTTGTTTATACCAGCATCCCCACAAACATGTGAGTAATGCATGGCACTCCAGTGTCACTAGGCGGTAGGAATTTTTCAGCTGCACTATCATCTTACAGGACCACCGTTGCATGTGCAGTTCATCGTTGGCTGAAACATCGTTATGTGGTACATGACTGTATAAAACTAAAGAAGCTGTTTCATGAGAAATAATCAGAAGTCACTAGGCTGTTTTAACTAAGCATCAGTAATAATGTTAATTTTGATTTAGGAAGTGACCCATATAAAAAGAACTCTGCAAATTACATAGGTCAGACAAGACAGTAAATGTAGCTTTTCTGGCAATGTTCTAGAATGTTTATTCAGATTCAGCTCAATCTTGTGGTCAAGCTGGGTCTGACAAAAGGTCCTTAAGAGTTCTTTAACATGCTTTACCCTCAAACCAATCCTATGAGGTAGACATTCTCATTCCCATTTTACAGATGAAGAAACAGGCCCGGCAGTTATATGGTGGATCCTGGATTCCAACGATCTTTTCATTCCAACTCAGACTTTGGAACCTGAAGTGAGGACTTTTTCTCTTCTTTCATTTCTTTCCTTTCTTCTTTCTCATCACAGGTGAATGCCAATTAAGATTCTCCTGAACAATTTCTAGCCAAATCACAGACACAACAGGCTAGATGAAGGCTAGGGCAGGCTCTTTTCTTGCTTGGGATGTGAACTTCATTGACTTTAGCTGGCCCTGCAAGGAAAAGTCCAGCGTATGTACCAGCAGAATGACAGATTTGGAAACAGATTCCTATACAGACTTATCTGAGCTTAAAACAGGCAAGATTGATCAGGGTAGTGGATCTACTGTGATCACTTTTAATTGTTCTTCAGCACCTAGAAAAGTGTGTGTTTAAACAAGCCAGGTATGCTGCTTGCTCAGAGAGATTAGAGAGAGTGCTGCATCCAGCTGGACCACCCTCAGCCCACCCTGGGCCGGATGGGTATTAAGCAAGAGAAGCATCTGCATCAATTGAGCGTTTGCAGATGCCATACGAATAGACTCGACTGGAAACCAACTAAGCCACAGACAGTGCACCATGGCCTCCTGGAACTGTCATTGGGTCCCAGATTTGTGGTCTGTGTATCATTCCAGCCAAAGTTTATTGCTCCGTAAAGAATTTAGGCAGGATGTGTGATAGATTATGGATTAGATAGTGACCTTTTGAGTTGGCATGGGTGAGTGCTGCTCATTGTAGGGATGAGAATGAAGAAGGAGGAGGAAGGTAGGGGCTGATGGGGTTTTGATGACTAGAGGTGACAGAGGATGGTGGTATAGGAGATGGATGTTGTAGGAAGATGGTTATTGGGACGATGGGCTGAGTAGCTCAGGGAACCAGCTGGGAAGTCCAAAGCCAGGGTTGGGAATTTGATCATGATTGGGGGTGGCTAGGGAGGTGAGAGGGTTGCTTGGCGGAGGCATTGCTTTCTGATCACCCGCTCCTGCTTCCAAAGGTGCCTTTTGAGGGTATTTACCAAACCTGCCCCAACAGCCCAGCTGGGAGGTCCTTCCTGGCTGAGATTTAGCAAACCTGTTTCCCTAGGAGGCTTCTCTTCCCACAACAAACAGATGGGTGCTGATGTCAGCAGCAGTGCAAAGCTGTAAGTCAGCACTAATGGGGGTGGCACCTGAGGGCCAATGGGAGTGAGAGAGCTATGCCCAGCTTGGCATCCTCTGAGACCCACCCCAATAGGAAGACAAGTTAAGAACCCCATCCTGGGTTTCCTGGCCAGGTTCCTTGAGCAGGTGGTAGGTTCATAGTGGGTGACCTGGGGCTCAAGTTTGGCATCTCTGGGACATAGGAATTGAAAGGGCTTGTCATGGGCCATCTGGTTTAAGCCTATGCAGAGAAAAGAGAGGTACTAGGATTCCTATTACCTAGATGAGGAAGGTGAGGCCTTGGGAGGGGGAGAGTTGTATCTAAGGTTACCTGGAGAGGCAGCAGCAGAACCAGGCTCAGAACTTCTGTAAGAGCACCTTCATTTGTGCACAAGGGTGGGAGTGTGGGGCAGTGAGCTCACAAGGACAGGAATCAGCAGACCCAGGCAGCCTGTTTCCTCTTCTACAGAATGGGAGTGCTAAAATTTGTACCTAGGGTGTAGGAAGGATTAGACAAAATGGGCATAAGTAAAGCAACCTATGAACATGAATTTTCTTTTCCCCACAGGTCATTGGTTCTGGGTGGGAGTCTTCGGTGTACCTCAGTGTGTGTTTGTGTGTGCATGAGTATGCTGTCTGTGTGAAAGCATGCACAAGCCCCTCTGTGTGTGTGTGTGTTAGTGTGTATGTGAGTGTGTGATTTGCAAATCCTGACCAGGCAGCCATTGTGAGGAGAAGCTGCAGTGTTTACTGATCTTGGGAGGTATTAGAGGTTGGAGCCTCTAAGATTGGCCTGGTATGGGCTGAGGTGGCGGGACTGGAATTGGAGGCCCTCCAGGCTGCTGCAAACCCTGAAGGCTGCTGCTCTGGACACCAACAGGGCAGGCCAGGGTTAGGCAGCTCCTGTCAGGGGCTTGGGCAAAGTCATCAAGTGACTCAGGAGTAAGTTTTTAGGAGGTCCCCCTTGGCACTTGTTGGGCAGCCCAGCCAGGCGTGTCTGAGCAGGGGTGAGGGGAGGGAGACCAGGCAGGCTCCTCTCTCCGCCTCTTTAGGGCAAAGAAATCTGCTTGCTTTGTAGCTGAAGGTGACCTCACCTTCCTTCCCTCCCTCTGGGAAGAAGCCTGAATACAAGTCAAGTCATTTGTGCTAATTGTTGACATTTTTGAGACAAGCCTTCCCTGGGAGTTTGGGGGCCGAGTATGCAAATCTATGCACATTATGTGACATCAACAGAAAAACTGGAACCTCAGGGAATTGCTGGAGCCGAGAGGGGCTCCTTCAGAACCATTTCTAAGCTGCCTATAATTCCCCCCATTAAATTCACAGAGGCGAAATGTGTTGGATCCTGGAAGGTCAAGGCTGAGGCCAGATCACCATGACCTTTCAGTCCACTGTCTCATTTCATAGATGAGGAAACTGAGGCCCAGAGGGGAGGCATGACCATCAGTGTCAATGCTAGGGTCAGACCTGGCCCAGCATTGTCCAGATTCATTCTTTGACTTAATATGCTTACCTACCCACCACACAGCGCCTATCCTTTGCGCACACGGTACCCGCAGCGTTTTTTTTTTGTTTTTTTTTTTTGCTTCACAGCAGTACCTGGCCTTGTATGTTTACATTTCCTTCCCCTTCCGCCTGACTAGAATGAAGCTCCATGGGGGTGAGAAGTGTGCTTGCTTTTTCACACTGTGTTCGCTGTCATATTGTCAGCATCTAAAACACAGAATGGTGAGATTCATTCATTCATTTGCTGGTCACCTCTCTGAGGTGCCCTCTCCATTCCAGACCATGGTGATACAGAAACGTATCAGACCTGTCCCCTGGCCCCTGGCTCAGGTAGCTTCAGGCCCTTTCTTCTGAGCCCCAGCTGCCTGGGGGTGGGAGGATTGCCTCACCCAGATCCCACTGGCGCTGACTCTGGAAGCTCACCCCAGGGGAGGAGAAGCTAGGGATGAGAATTAAGAGTCCTCTCCAATGCACTCCCAGAGCAGAACCAGGGAAGCCCCCATAGCACTAAGGAGACTGGGGGTGTGAACACAGTAGTTTGTGACCAGGGAGGTGGCGAGGGGGAGGAAGGTAAAAACTCATTTGGGAGGCAGGGTGTGGGGGCTTGGAGGGGAATCCTGGGAGGAGAGGGTGAATGAGTACTGTAGAGGTTCTGGGCACTGGGAGTCTAGGGTAGGCCATGCAGGTGGGGGTGAGAGAGAAAGAACGCTGGCATTTATTGACATCTGGGGTAGGCTGCAGAGTGGGGCCTGGTATAGAGGGGCAGAAGGCCAGACTCCAGTCCCTGCACTGCGTATGAGCAGAGTGGGGAGACACTACAGAAGCCCCATGAAGAGCTTTGGTCAGAGGCTTAATTTTCTCATCTGTAAATTGGGGATGATAACATGAACCTGGGCATGGGGGCCTGGTGTCGGGAGGGAGGGGAGTCTCATATGAAGTAATCTGAATGCCCTCAGCCCACGACTGGACCCCCAAACACGAGCTGGCCTGTCCTCCCAGCCCTTTCTCCCTTTTCCCAGGGTACATTCTCTGGGAAGTGGGGCCCTGTAGCTGCTGCCCTGTGGAGGGGCCAGTCTCCATCCTCTCTGCTCCCCAACCCCTGCATGTTCATTTGCCCAAGAGGTCACCCAGTTTCCTCTGTCCTAGTTGACCAGAACCCTCTGGACTCTGTGGGTGCTACGGGTTTTCTGGCCGGGACCCAGGCCTTCGCCTCATTGGGGGCTGTGAGCAAGAGAGCAGCAGACCAGATTTTGCAAGCCTGAAATAGTTTATGGCCAGGCTGAGGCCGGGAGGAAGGAGGGCATGGCCCCAGGAATGCAGGAGGAATGCCTGGGAGGCCTGTTCCATCCCCCACCCTTCCTCAACTCCCCAGGGGGAAGGAGCACAGGCCTGGGCTTACTGGCCACTGGGCAGAGAAAGGGAAATAGTCTGGGCCCTGAGCATTCCTGGGGTGTGGGTGGTCACAGGGCCAGTGAACAGGTGTGTATGTGGGCTTAGTCTTCCTCCAGACATGAGTATCATCTCCTCCAAGAAGACCGCCTGGATTAGACCTCTCTGTCTACTCCATTCAGTCTTTCCTACTTACTTGCCGTAGCACCAAGGATACATATCTTCATTGCTGCGTGCTTGAATGCAGTGGGGGGTGTTTCTCGACTTGATGCAGGGCCTCTCTGTCTCTACTGTCAAACTGGGAGCTCCCTGAGGTCAGGGTTTGTGCTTTCCTTTCAGATTGAGAATTCCTTAAGGATGAGGCTATGATTCTCCCATAGAATGGAAGTCCACAAATGCTTCCCATGGCCAGAATGGGGTGGAACTGGAGTGACAAGATGCAGTCTCCACCCACATTCCTTTAGACCCAAGATGGGATCTCCTTCAATCCTGGATGGAAAGTGGGATAACCTCCGGAGGGCCAATTGAGTCTTGTGGACCAGACAGCGGTCTGTGAACAGCCTCGGCCCGCCCATTCCTGTCCATGTGAACTCCTGGGGCCCCTTTGTGGAGCCTGGAGGAAGCAAGACCCCAGTTACCCATCCGGACAGTCCACTTGGCCCTGCTGGTATCATACCTTGGGCTTGCCCCCTCTGTATGTGGCCTGGGGTTTATTCCAGGAAGGGGTGGGCAGTAGGGAGTTGAGAGTGGACAGGCCACAGCGCTCCAGGCGGTTAATGATACCAGCATATTCCTGCACCCTATGGCCAGGCCATCACCTTCTCTTTCATGTTTGGCTGTGTCTCAGTGAGCCAGCAGGTGAGGTGGGGTCTAGGCGGGAGCCCCAGGGCAGGTGCAGCCAGGCAGGCACAGAAGGAGGCAGAGGATGGGTGCCTGGCCAAAGTCACAAGGTTCTAGCACCCCGGATTTGCATCCGTGCCCCAGCTCTGTGATGGAAGACACAAGTTGGCAAAACTCTGGCAACTCTGGCTGGTCACACCCTGTCCTTTTGTGGACATAGCTCTCTGGCCTCCATTGGCAGGACATCTATTTCTACTTCCCTCATACACTCCTAGACCGTCCCCTTTTGGGTCAGTCTGTGGTCAGGGTCATGGATAATCTATGCAGGATTGGGCCGGTCTGTGGCTAGACTTAAGGGGCTGAGATCTGGGTTTAGGCTCGGGCTCTGACCAAGGTTATGTGTCAGCCTGTCTTCTGGGTTAGAGGGATTAGACTTTGACTAGGTAGGACTAAGGGTCAGTCTGTACCGAGGACCAGGGTTAAGTTTATACCCAGAAGTAGGAGGTTAGTCTGTATCCCAGCTTAGGAACCAGTCTGTACCCAGGACCAGAAATATGGATTCCTAATCCAGGACTATACCTAAGATTAGGGATTAGTCTACACCTAGGTTTAAGAGCCAGTCTGTATCCAGGATCAAGGATCAGACTGTACCCAGAAATGGAGTAGTCTATACCTAGAATTAGAGGCCAACGAACATTGAGGAGTAGGTGTGTGTTTTGCACTGAAACTCAACCTATGACTAAGCCACAGAAGGGGCTTACCCTAGCCCAGCTGGCCATAGCAGGCAGAGAATACAGTTTGCAGTTTGAAGGGGAAAGAGTTTGCTGATGCCCTGGCCACCCTACTCTGGGTACTCACCTGCAGGAGTTACTTGGGGCAAAGTGGGGCGCTTCATCACTCCCAGTCTTAGCTTTGGCTTGAGGAGTCACAAGGAACAGCAGCCTGAGCCCCATGGGGACAAAGCATGGTGCTCAGGCAAGGTCCAGCGAGTGGCTCAGAGGCAGCATTGCCCAATTCTATGGCCAGGAGGAATCCTGAGCAACTCCACCACAGATGGCGCTTCTGTTTACACGGCACCTCTCGAAACCCATTCACCAACAGCTCATTCTGCAAATATTTCCTGAATACCTGCCATGCTTTAGGCCAGAGGTTCTCAAAGTTGAGTGCACAGAAGAATCAACTGAGAAGCTTGTGAAAAAGACTGACTCCTGGGCCCCACTCTTGGGTATTCTGGAGCAGAAAGGTGATAGGGGCTGCCTAGGAATCTGCACTTTTAATAAAGTCCCCTGCTGATTCTGCTGTGCTAGTTTAAGGGCCATGCTCTTGGGACCTGTCCTTAAAAGGCCCATCAAGTTAAAAAAGGATTACAGGAAACACCCATAATGCTGCCTGGTGAGTTCAGCAAGCAGGTGGGTGTGAAGGGCATCTCGAAGAGAAGGTATGTATGAATGTTTTCCGAGAAGACCCAAGGAGACCTTGTGAGGAAGCAACAGAGAATTCCTACCTCATTTTTAAAGAAAACTTCACTAGTCTTGTTGCAAAAATTGCATGAAACCTACCTGTCTAGCCACCTCAAAGCCTTTTCACGTGCTCGGCAAGGTAGAATTCCAGCAAGCACACAAAAGATTAGTTCTGAGAGTAGAGACGTAAAGTAAAGCATATTTAATACATGAAATGGGCGGGGGCGCAAAGGTAAAGAATGCATCTAAAAATGCTGTCTTCATATGGTGGTGAGGAAGGAACAATGCATGACAGCCATTAATATTAATAACTCACCAATTGTCTACAAACAGTCATCCTGAAAAGCACAGCCCGAGCAGTACAGCCAGCTTTGTTTAAACCACAGCCGTGTGCTTTGTCCCACTCTCCCTGCATAGCTTCACCAGCTGAGAACTTTGTCTGCAATTGGTATATTGTAGCAACTGGGCGTGTGTGTGTGTTCATTTCCTGGGTATTACCATGTTGATTACGCTTTTGCAGACAGCAAATTTCTCTCTCCTACCTGCTCCTTGGTTAAGAATCCTGGTGCTGAAGCACTCAGTCATCTTGAGGACCTCACTGAAGGCAAGGAGGTTGTAAAGGATGACTCTGCCCTCTGGGGCTGACTGCCATATGTCATGCTTCGGGAAGGTTCCATAAATCTTTCTTTATTGAATGTTTCCATTCTTCTCTCTCAAAGTGAACCGATTTCTGGGCCTCCCTGCTCCCCGTGGGTCAGGAGCTTCAGGTATTGTGCTGCTCAGAGGTGGAGACAGAACTGGACTATGTCCCAGGAGCTCCTGGAGGCAACACTCTGTGGCTGGTCCTGAGATTCCAGATCCTCATGCACAGAGGGCTGGAGGTGACCCTCCATTTCTCTAAGCTGGGCTGTGAGCCACCTGGTCACAGATCCCACAGGAAGTAGATACTGCCAGGAAGTTTTTATGTTTATCCCAGTTCAATTCTACCTTGTTGGTTGCAGCCCAGAGTTTCCAGAGAGGTAGGGATTTCCTGGGCTTCTCCAGTTGTTAGGGGACATACGCAGCTCCCCTGGACACTCACGTGCCTCCAGAGGCTCACTCCCAAGGGCATCTGTTCATTTCATTCATTCATTCATTCATTCAACAAACATTCTCTGACCACCCACTGGGCACCTAGTACAGCGCTAGACACCAGGACCCAGAGGTGGAAGGATGGTTCATGGTATAGACAAGTGGATGGCACAGAAGCAGATCATTTTTCTTTAGTACGATACAAGTATACCAAGGGATTACAGGGGATAGGAGGGGGGCCTGATTCAGTCTTAGAGGGTCTATCGAAGGCAGGGAAGTCTTCATGAAGGTGGTCATACTTTATTTGAGTTTTAAATTAGAGAAGTGGGGAGTGGGCTGGGGATGTCCAGGTAGAGAATATAGACTGCACGTAAGCCTGGAGGCTAAGAAACCGCATGGCGAGGGCTGCTTTTGAGGTTACCTGCTAGGGGCTAGATCTTGAGGTTCAAAGCAGGGGAAGTGTGGGCTGAGGCTGGAGAGGCCTGCAAGGGTGACATCGCAGCAGTGTGCTGGGGAGCTGTGGCCCTGTGCTGGGGAGCTGTGGCCCTCTCCTGTGGGTGATGGAGAGCCATTGCAGATTTTTGCTGGAAGGGGATGACCTGGTCAGCTCTGTCAGCCTGCCACCATTCAGTAACATCAGTGTCTGATGCATCTTTCCCATGGCAGTGGGTTCCACGCACTTTTATTAACAGGAGCTCTGGGAAAGCAGGCTGCTGGAAGAACTGGACAGCGTCGCAAGCCACTCAAATGTAAAATTTTGGGCAGGGAGAAGGCTTCCAAGACAGACCTAGACTTGGATTTCTTGCTGTTGGAGTTCTGGCAAGGCACTGAAACTACCTAGGCCTCAGTTGGCCTATCTGTAGAATGCGAGCAATCTAATATTTATGGCAAAGTTGTGGAGAGAATGAGAGAGCCCATATTAGAAACTGTCAGACTATGCAGTTCAGGAGAGGGTGGGAGCCGGAGCTCATTCCAAGGATGTAACTTGGGGCAGGGGTGGTCAGAGCCTGGTCTCCCGGCCCAGGGCCTTAGCCACCATTCGCATGGCTGCCTGAGCAGCTATCTATGACATCCTACCTGGCATGAGGTCTGATGACAGAGCCTGGGAGCTATCCTCACTATAAACAGATCCTGGGTTTCTCCTGCTGACCTGGTGTCTTGTCCCTGTGTGCCCTGCAGCCAGCCAGCCCTCTGTCCCCAGAGCAGGGATGGAGTTGAGAGGGGCCTGCCCAACTTCCTACAGATCTCACAGTTGTGCAAGGCTGCCTGATTCCAGACAAACTGCAAACCTACCACTTCCCTGGCAATTGCAAGCATTCTGGCCAGCAGGTGGCCAGGCTGTCACTGCTTGGGACAGCCAGGGCCCAGGTCCTAGAAAAGGCCTGCCTGTCCAGGAGGGAACCTAGACTCATGTCTGGGCCTGATAGGGATGGAAAGAGCTCCAGGCAGAGAGTAAGGAATCCTGGGTTCTAGTACTACTTCCCCTACCAACTCACTGTGGGACTTAGGGCAGGTCCCTTCCCCTCTTTGGGCCTTAGTCACCTCAGCTGAGCCTGAGGAGTTTGGTTATGGTTGTCCAGGATGCCTTCTATCTTGGTGTTCTTGTAGTCTGAGTTTCTGTCACCTGGAGGCCCTGGAGAGATTGTGCAGCCTTTCCCTAGCCTTAGGACAAGGGGCATGCCAACCCCTCTTTATTTATTCAGTATCAGCTCCAACTTCAGAAAGCAAACCATAGGCAAGAGAACAACTACGTTTGGTTAAACATGACTTCCAGTTGCTATGTCATTCATTCAGTGAAAGTGAAGAATAAATTCAATTCATTCATTTGTTTAACAAATCTTATTGGGCACCTACTTCAAGCCAGGCATTGTGCTAGGACCTGGATTTGATGGTGAACCAGGTAAGCAGGGTCCTAGTCTTTAGTTGAGCTTGCAGGTAGGCCTGGTCTCTTTTTCCTGGAGAGCTGGAATGCAGCTGGCCCATGGGTAGTATTGATAATAAGCCCAAGACCCAGTGGGACCTCCATGCATCCCAGCTGTGTAGAGAGCCCCATCCTAACTACTGAAGGGGAAGTAAAGAAGAGAGTAAATGCATCCTGGCCCCCAGGAAACTCCCATGCTGTGCAGATCCCCAGCCCCCTCCTTTGCAGCAGGTAGGGAAGCCAGCTGATGCCTCAGGGACCCGTAGAAGCCATGTGTCAGCAAGCACAGGCCAGACCCTGACTCAAAGGGCTCTGGGTGACCATTTCTTCCAGGGCCTCTTTCCTGGCTTGTGGGCTAATTCAGTGTTCAGTGAGAAGGTACAGATCAGAGGTTGGGAGAATGGCAACTGGAGATGGAACCATGCCCCTTTGGGTCTGGGGGAACTGTCGGTGGGAGTGATCATGCCCTGGAAGGCTCTGGGTCTTTCCAGAACCTGGGAAGGTAGAGGGGTCAATAGCCCTGGCCCACACGAGCTATTGACCTCTTAATGTTTCCACAACCCTACCCCTATACCTAGTGGAGGCAAGGATGGTAGCAGAGGGCTGTCCTGCCTCGGGGGGCTTGGCCCATGAGGGGGTGCCTTGAACAGGGGTGATGGGGATCTGGATCAAGCTTCCCTCCCACTGTGCTCATGGCCAGCTCAGCCATCTGCTCTCCCTGCCTGGCCTTCCAAAGCCCCAGGGAAGGGATGCTGAGGCCCAGGACAGGCATCTTGCTTCTGCTTTCCCCAAGCTCCTTCCACCAGACTCCTGCAAGAGTCTAGATGGGCAAACACTGAAGGCCCCTGTCTCTTTTTTTGTCCCCTCCCCATCACTTATCTTTCAATAATCCGCATCTTACTTAGGTCCCTGCTGAGCTTGGCTTTTGGGGCAATTTTAGACAGTATATTTAGTATTCTGTCAATGTTAGCTAAACTGATGTAACTTGGGGAAACCTAGTCACAGAGGGAAGACAAGGGCTTGCCAAAGTTTATTCATCCAGCCAGGGCTGAGCTGGGACTGGAACCCATGTTTCCTCAGGCTTCCAGGCTGGCTGCCTTCTGGGCTTCCCCCAAAACTCTAGGCAAGACCAACTGCAAAACTCATGGGGCCCACTGCAAAATGAAAATGCCAGACCATTTGTTCAAAAACGAAGAATTTCAAGATGGTGACAGTGTGGAGCACTTCTCAACCTAAGCCCAAGCCACAGTCTGAGAAGCTGACCCTTATTACCCTAGGGGTGGGGAAGGAGGAGTGGGAGATCCCCTGCCAGATCGCTCCTGGGTGGTCAGAGGGCATGTGCCTCACCCCTGGAAGCTTCCCTGAGCCAGTCAAGGCCTTTCTATTGCCAAGATGGGTAAAAGCCCCAGTGTAGGGATCCCTCCAGCACAGAGCCATTGGGGTACGATGCCAGGCCACCAAAAGGTAGGGGCAAGACAGACTCAGAAGTGTCTTTAGAGCAGCTAACTGCCTTAAACATCCCCTGCTGGAAAGCTCTTGAGGGCCCGTGAGGGATCGGAGGTGCAGCCGACGCCACGAAAGGGGCTCCAGGCTGAGTGATGAGGGAGGTGTGGGGTGGGGAGGCTGCACAGTTCCTACCACCTTATGCAAGACGGAGAACAAAGGGGCTTTGCTAGGAGGTATTAGAAGATTAAGTGACTGAGTCCAGGACAAACTCAGCAAGCCCCTTGGGACCTGAATTAGCAATAGCAACTGAAAGCGGGGAATTAAAGCTCTTGGCCTTGGTTCAGAGGCCCCTCACCCCCTTTAGTCTCTGCCTGGGCCTCCTCACAGAGCTAATCTGCTGCCTTGCCTGAGTTCCTGCCTGGGGCCTGTGTGAGGGGCCGTCCCTTCCACCTAGAGGCAACTGGAGCCTTCCTGGGTAAGGAGCTGCCTGACCCCTGACCCCTGACCTCTGGACACAGGCTCTGAGCAGTCTGGGTGGCCCAATTTGGACTCAGTGCTGTGTCCAGCCTCTCAACGCCATACTTGGCTGAGCTGTGAGTTTGATGGAAACCATTGCTCCTCTCTGGGCCTTTCCTTCCTGCTAATAAAGTGGGAATTTGGGGCCATGGACCCAATGGCCATCCGAAGGAGTCCTTGAACTGGTTCCATCAGGCATCAGGGAAGCCTCCTCTCAGCCACATGAGGCCTGATGGACAGGTCTGACCCTATCACAGCTGGGACTTTGAAATCTTAAGTTGATGGGTGTGCAATCGGTCCAAATAAAGAAGAAAGTCTTCAAGTTCCCACAGTCTGGTCCCCACTGACCTTCCCTGTTCTGTCTCTTAGTCCTTCCCATGCTGTAGTTTTTTGCCGCAGCAGCAGTGAGCTGCACATGCACAGCAATCTCCTCCCTTTGAACCTTCACTCCTGCTCTTCCCATGTTTGGAATTCCCTCTCCGGGCTTACGCTTCATTTCTCAAGGCCCCCTCTGGCAATGCCCCTGGAATCCCCCCTCAGGCCCCTCCTCACTCTAGCGGTGCATTTACCAATTTAACAGTATGCTTTGTGTCTGTGTCTCTCTTCTGAGAGACTGCAAACTTCTCGACAGCTGGGGCCTTGAGTCACCAGCCTCAGCACAACTGCTGGTGCACAGCAGGTGCCTGGCCCACAGGGAACCTGGGCCCAGAAACATGGGGGTGGCCCGACACCTTCAGCGCTCATCGTGCTCAGGGGAGACAAGGATGACCTGGCAGCAGTGATTGAACTGCCTGTGTGTTGATGGCAGAGGTGACAATTATTACAGGGGAACATGAAAACATAAATTGGGGGGCAGTCGGTAAGTAAAGACTTCCCAAAAAGATTTGACTTGAAGGTGGTGAAGAGCATTCCAGGCAGAGGGAACCAAAGACCACAGTGGGGGTGGGGAGGGGGGAGCAGGAGCTGGGAGTGGCTGAGAGGGTGGGAGCTATGGCTGGGGTGGGCAGGCCAGCCCTCAGAGGCTGGGGAAGGGATTTTAGACCTTATTTCAAGAGTAATGCAAAGCTAGCTATTAAAGGAGTTTAGGCGGGCTAGTGAGCGAGGTGATGAGATTTGCATTTCTAAAAGATCACTTTCGCTGCAGTGTGGAGAGTGGATTAGGAGGGACAAGAGGCTATTGCTGTCATGAGAGGAGACAGAGAGGGGAATGGACAAATTGAGAGATTCAGGGTTGGAGCTGACAGAACTTGGAGACTGACCGGATTTGTAGGGAGAGGGAAAAGGAGGTGGGGCTCTCCAGTCACCAGTCCGGCCCTCACAAGGGGCAGTGCGTGGTGCTGGTCAGACCAATGTGTGTGTATTGTGCACTGCGGACCACCTGAGCCGTGGCATGGGCAGGCGTGGCTACAGCCAGCCTCCCTCCTCAGAGCCTCAGCCGTCTTCACTGAGCCCCAGGGGATGGGAGTGGGGCAAGGCTGCAGCTGCTGTGCTATCTGCCACTGTCAGGGTGCCAGGACACCTGTAGGTATGTGTGGAAGGATACAGAAATCCACATGGCATGGATATTACACATGCCCCCAGACTCACAGCTATATCCACACACTGGCTTAGATATAAACATGGGTCTTATGCACATAGCAGACATCCAGATTGACATAGAGCATGCCCCAGGCCTGCACATGTTTACATGTGTACACTGATCTATTTATGATGATGTAATCATAACCAACATGTATTGGGTGCTTGATATATGCCAGGTATTATTTAAACACTTCATATGAATTGCTATTTGGTCCTCACAACAACCAGATCGAATATACAAATTATTATCTCTGTTTTGGAGACGAAGAAGCGAAGGCCCAAAGAAGTCATGTGTCTTGCCCAAGGTCATGTGCACAGCAAGTAAGGGGCAGAAGTGGGATTTGAACTTATGCAGTCTGGCTATAGAGCCTAAGCTCCTTGTTACTGCATCATTTAGTGTATTTACCACTGATGCTCAGCTGCCACCTGGTACACGATCCCACAGAAATGCACAAATATCTACAGACTGTGCTGTTAGTATGTATATGTGTATATCATGCATGCACTCCCAGGCATGTACATGTGGGTGCCTAAATATTATACAGTGCATACTGTATCTAATACACATACATTTATGATAAAGGCAAAAATGACTGCAGAGCTATTATGGGTGCACTCACATGCAGTATACATAGTAGCTCACACGTGTACATATGTACAGATATGTATGCATATGTAAGCCCATATGCAATAACACAAGCACACAAGGCAGTATGCACTCATGCACACATATGCATGCACATGCCACACAGATGCAGAATGCATGCAGTAGATACACTTGCACACTAGCACACACACATGGAGCACACTCAAGTCCACGTGTACGCACACACAGTAACATGCACACATAGCTCACATGCATTATGTACACGTTCTCATTTGTGCAGTATGCACATGTTCATCTATGCAATGTACAGGTGGTACACACTTGCACAGGCATGTGAACACATAGGCAGTACACACAAATGCTCTCACCCTTTCTCACACAGGGCAATTTATGACCCTCCAAGCTCATGTCCGGACTTCCCATTAACATTAATGAGGTGATGTCGCCTGGGTATTTGGAAACACTTGTCCTGCAGGGGTGGGGGTAGAGGGTGGTGGTGAAGCGGAGAGGACAGGGAGGCCATGTCACAGAGGAACAGTTAATTATCTGGCTGACCAAGGTTTGATTGTTTTTCCCACGACTTTCCCCGGTGTCCCCAACCCAAAGCCAGGTTCCGGTGTACCAGAGAGTGTTGAGGGCAGGGGAGGGGAAAAGGGGGGCAGGAGAAAATGATGGGGGCAGGTGGTGAATGACCCAAATTTCAGTGTCATCTCCTCCCCGCATCCTTTTTGCTTGGAGCTGTCTGAATTGTTTCCTGAAATGGTTCAAAATTCCTAAAGGGTTGTGTCTCTGTGGCCCTTTTCTCCCCACAATCCTTGGTGAGAACCTTATATCAGAATCAAATTTCACATCTACGTTTCAGGAGCTTTCATTTGCTGACCCAGGGGCCATAAAAGGAGTCCTGCCCCCATGCTTCCACCTCATACCTAGCACAGTACACAAATGTCATTCCTTCTTTCCTTCATTCATTCTCTTAGCCAAAATTTATGGACCCTGAGACACTGTTCTAAGCAGCTCAACCACTTCCTCATATCTCCTCAGTCTATGCAAAATCTTTTCCAAGCAGGAGTGAGTATGGGCTTACCACAAACACCTCAGTTAGAAAAATGCCTCCCAAAGCTTTTGAGCATTAAAATAACGATGAGAAATGACAATAATATAAGTTCCGTAAAAGCGAATTGCCTTTGCGCACCTCTTCCCTGCTTGCAGAAGTGTCTTTCACATACCTGATTCATCTGAACACACAACAGTCCTGTGAGGTTAGCAGGGCAGGTACCTTTCCTATCGCACTGATGCAAAAACTGAGGCTGGGAGATGAGGGGTTTGTCTGTGGTCATGAGGACCAAGGTTGAGGCTTGAATCTTTTCAGCCACTTCTCTGTGAATCACCACGTGTTCCTCATTTCTTCTTGGGACTTCTTCCTGAAACATGAAATGAATTAGACTTTCTGTGCTTCTGGGAAATCTTTCGATCTGAGATGCCTGGCACAGCAGTGCTAGGGTGGAAGGTGGAAGCTGTGGTCTTTAGCCACAGATCAGGAGCTCTGGGAGAAACCTAGGTGGCCACTCTGTCCCCCATGTTATTTCATGGATGGAGACATTGCAACCATTTTGAGCCCAGGATGACTGTGGGGTCGGAGGGCAGATTAAGGATAGAAGGGCTGGAATGGGGCCTCCACAGAGCCCAGGTATAGACACTGTCTCCAGGCAGGTCTGCCTCAGGATTTGTTAGCTGTTTTCTAAACAAGGGAAACTGTAGCCCTGAAAGTCATTAGGGTGACAATATTGACTGAACACCTATTACTATATTATGAAATCCTGAGGTCGGCGCTAGATACGGTGGGGGACTAAATCGATGCAGCTCTCAAGGACTGGGAGTGTGGTAAGGAAGAAAGAGTCCCAGGCTTGGTGTCACAGAGCCTAAGCCTGAGTTCTGCCACTTAGAGGGTCTTTTATTTTGTAAGACCTTGAGGGAAAGTCACTGTAACCTTGCTAAGTCTCAGTAGTCTAATCCACAGGATGGGATGCTCCTACCTTCCTTCAAGGCTATCGTTACAATGAGATACATAAAATGCCTGTCCCGATACCCCTCTCAGACATCATGCTCAATTTGCCTGTTCCTTTCCTGTCGATGTCCTGCCAGACTCTTCACCAACTCCCTTCTCCCTCCCTCCCTTCTGGCCACTTCCTCATGATTGACCACCTCTTTTGGAAACATCTGAATTCTTGACCCAACTCTGTCAACTGCCCCACCTTCCGCTGCCCTATCCTAGCTTGAGTGGGAGGGAGAACCCTCTTAGGAGGGGTGCTGAGCAGTACTTTGGGGCCTGGAGTCAATAGCCCTCCCCTGCAGCCTCACCCTTCACCCCTCCCCACCCCCAGAAGCCAGGAGACTCAGAAAACTCCCCTCCCTCCCTCCCTCCCTGCCCTGTGAATATGGCTTCTGCAGCCAAAGACATTGCTTTTCTAGGGAGAGACTCACTTCACCCGGCTAGGGGCTCTTGACAGCTGGTGGGGAACCAAAGTCCTTCCTTAATGTCCTTGAGGAGCCGACTCTGGAGAGAGCTGGTAGAGACCTAAATCTCCAGGTCCACAGCCCCACCTAGGATGTCCTGTAAGGGGCAGCTTGAAAGCCCACCCTTCAGGGGATATTTGCTCTCCTCTCAACTCTGCAGTTCAGTCCTACTAGGTGAGGATGGGGGTGGGCAACTGTGACGAAGAGTCTCTTTCTGGCTGAACAGAAAATGACCCCTGATGAGGTCGGTGGGGTCACAATCTGTCAGGCTCTGCAGTATCTGGGCAGACTCCTCCTCTCTGCTCAGGCAGAGAGCACCTGGATGGGGATGAGGACTTCTGGGTCCCTGTCCTTGCTGGGCCACTGCCTCCAGCTGACCTCAGGTCTGCTCTGTGGGCCTCAGTCTCATGCCCTATAAAATGGGTGAGTACTACCCACCATCCCCAGCCTGCTCCAACTGGAACGTTATGGGCGTTCTGTGCGACTATGAATGCAAAACACCTTTAAGTGCCTGTAGTTCCATTCAGATGGAACTGGGTCCCTGTGGGGACTTGGATGGGGCCGTGGGGTTCAGTCTGGATCACAGTGTGTTCCCGGTGGGCAGAAGGGCTGCTAATGCCAAGGGGTTACGCTTCACTGGCCCTGCCCCTTTTCCAGCTGTAGAAGCTGTAAAAATGCCCACTAAACAGATTCCAAGGTGCCTCAGAATTCTTTTCAGGGGCAGCGGGTCCTATCAACGCTGCCAACACGAAGAGCTGCCTGCCAGCTGCCTGGGTACCCTGGTCAAGCCCCCTGGGCTCAGCTGTTTCCTTGGGAAGGTGGTCTGGTAGGGATCTCACAGTGTCCTAGCTTCAGGGCAGGCTCTGGTCAGGGGCACCTTGCAGGGGTGAGTGAGCAGGGGATGCCTAGAGACAGTGGGTTAGGAGGGGACTGGCCAGGAATGTAAGGAGAGAGAGCAGAGTGTGGGAGCAAACAGTGGCCTGCCATGGGGAGCCAAATGTGGGTGTGGAGATGGGAAGGGGGTGGGCACTGGCTGAGAATGAATGGAGATGAGGACAGGGGCGGTCTGATTGCTTCCTATGAGAGAATTTCACACGGGGCTGTGAACCTGTCCCCCAGCATTTGACCAGCACTGATGTGGAGTGGATTTGGGAGGGGACATAGGTCCCTGGAATTTCTCCCTGACCCCCAAGCCAGGCCTCTGTACTTTCTCAAGAGTCTTACCTGAATAGCCTGAGACCTTCACAGGGAGAGCTGAACTCTGCCTGCTATGGGTCATGTGAACTTTATACCTAAAGCTCAAGAGTTCTTTCCGAATAAGTGCCTGGAGTGCTTACATGTGCAATTGTGCTTGGAAAATCAGGGGTGCAGGGGCACTAGGCCAAGAAGCCTCTTCTTTCCATTTTGTCCTCGCTGTACGATTGAAAGCAAATTGCCTCGCCTCTCTGAGACCTTGGGTCTTCTTATCTGTACAATGGGGACAAAGTAACCTCTGTCTACCACTGCAAGGGATGTGGGGCCAGGGGAACCAGTGGGAGCCTCTGAAAGAAACTGATAGGACCTCAGAGGTGGTCTTTGTGGGTGGGGAGCACTTTCGTAGGACTTGGGGAGGAGGGGGAGGGATGTGGAGCTTCTGAGCACCTCCCCTGCCCAGCTCACTTAACAATAAGCACATGATTTAATGTGGCCAGTAAATCCTTTTCCACCTCCGCTTCTCAGCTACTGCACGACAGGCTCATAATTCAGTTTTAAACAAGTCTAGGATTAGGGCTGCAGCTGTGGGATGCAGGGGGCGTCCGCGTGTGTGCAGAGAGTGCCTCTGGCCCAGTGGGACTGAGCATGCTGCCTGCCTTGCAGGAGCGGGTGGCGGGGGCGGGGGGGGCTGGGGTTGGGTCCACGAAGCTAGGGAGGAAGGAGGCCTGGCACCTCTTTCGAGGGGAGACCTCATGGCCTTGGGGAGTGTCTAGGGCCTTGAAGAGGAATTGCTGGAACCACAAAGTCTCAGGGCTGGAAGGGACTTTAGGCCCCATGATACAGCCAGGCGCTGGGCCACAGTGGGAAACTTTGGAAAGGGGGAGAGGAGGGGAAGCCCTCATGTTGGTGTCAGTTTTCACATATTGAATTTATTTGAAGCAGAGCCTGTTTCTAAATCCCCATGAGGTTGTACACGTCAGTTTTTCAGAACCTGAAGGTTGGGGAATAGGGATGGAGAGGAACCCTGAAACCCCAGCTCAAGTTCGGGGATGAGAGGAGGTGGGAGCAGCAGGGGCAGTCCTCAAGCCCAGGAAGGGCTGCCCTGTGGAGCACAGAATGGGGTTGTGCGGGGGCCACCCCGATGGGCAGGATTAATACGAATGGGGGAGAACAACGAAGACCCAAGGCTACCTTGACCCTAAACTTTGCAGCAATGGGAGGGCTGCCCTGGAAAGTAAGGAAGTGAGCTCCCCCAGTATGGAAAGAGAGCAAGTGAGGAAAGAGAGCACTGCCAGCTGCTGCAGAGAAGACCCAGCACTACTGAAAGCATTTTAGAACCTGCATAGCTACGTAGTCAGACTGCCCTGGTTCAAACCCCAGCCTCACAAATTGCCAGCTACATAGGCAGGTTACTTTGTCTCTCTGAGGCATTTGATGTGAGAGTTAAAGTAATAACTCAATAACTGTCCCATTTTCCCCAAAAGTCTCTTAATTTAATTTTTTTATTTTTTTGAGACAGAGTCTCACTCTGTTGCCAAGGCTGGAGTGCAGTGACACAATCTCAGCTCACTGCTACCTCTGTCTCCTGGATTCAAGTGATTCTCCTGCCTCAGCTTCCCAAGTAGCCTGGACTACAGGCGCCGGCCACCAGCTCCAGCTGAATTTTTTTTTTTTTTTTGTATTTTTAGTAGAGATGGGGTTTCACCATGTTGGCTAGGCTGGTCTCAAACTCTTGACCTCAAGTGATCCACCCGGCCTCAGACTCCCAAAGTGCTGGGATTACAGGTGTGAGTACTTGGCCTAAAAAAATATCTTTAATTCTCTACTCCAAAGAAACAAGCCTTTCCCAATGGACTGGCCTGCCCCAGAGCATGGTGGGATGTTTGCCTTGGGGCTGGAGCATAGTTTGCCCCAGGGAATAGTGGGGCATTTACCCAGAGCATGTTTGCTCTGGGGCGTAGTTCACCCCAGGGCATGGTGGGGTGTTCCACCCCTGAGGATAGCGGGGTGTTTGGGGTGTTTGCCCCAGGGCATGTCACATAGTGGGATGTCATAGAGGGATGTTGGCCCCAGGACATGGTGGGATGTTCACCTTTAGGGTGTTTGCCGCAGGCATGGTGGGGTATTCACCCTGGGGCATGGTATGAAGTTTGCCCTGTAGAGTGGCCTGACTTCTTTGCATACTAGCTAGATCCTGGGCTCCCAGAACACCTAGTACTTTCTTGTTTTCTTCCATTTTTTTGACTGTCTCTATTATCTACTCTGGGAAAAGAGACACCAGGATCTCATCCACCGCTCTGGCTCCTGCCACCACCGTCACCTCAAGCATACCTTGTGTCCCCTGTCTGCAGCCCTCACCTGTCTCCAAGACCCCTCCCTCCTTTCCCCCCAATAAGACCTGCTCCTCCATGAAATCAGCCCAGCCACAACTCCAGAGCCCTGTTAGCAGACAGCCATCACAGAGTTGAGTCCAGGGTTATTTGCAGAAGTGTGAGCAGGGTCAAGGGAATCAGCATGGGATGGAGCAGTCCGGGCAAAAGCTACGGCCAGAGCCACCTCTGGGCCTGAAGGGACCAGGAGGCAGCTGTCACTGGAGCCTGGTGAAGGCTGTTGCTGCAGGAGAGGGGTCACCTGTCAGGAGCTGGGCAGCCATAGATGGAGGGACATACCCACCACACTGTGGTCCAGCAAGGTTGCTGGTAATGCCTCTCTCTCCTCCTGTCCTCAGATTATCTGCTAGTGCCTCCCATTGGCTGAATTCAACTGGAAGCCGGAGGGCAGGGAAGCCAGGGTGAGGTAGTCCATGGGGGACAGTACCCCAGAATGTAGAAGGGTAGAGAATGAACTTAGGGGAGAATGCCAGCACACACCCCAGCTCTGAGAGTAACTGCCTTGGTGCTCTGGCCTCAGCCCTTCTCCCCAGCAGACATGCCCCAGGTACCCTCTATGCCTCCAGTGAAACATGCCCCTGGGCCTGCACTGCTCCACCCTGCCAAGTCTGTGCCTTTACAATGCTGTTTCCTGACCCTGGAAAGCCTTCTCCTAACTTTCTGTCTTGGCTGAGGCCTGCTCCCACTTGGGACTCTCAGCTAAGGTACTGCCCCTGTCTCCAGGCCCTGAGTCTGAGTTTTTCAAAGCCCCCTAGGCCCATCTCCAGACAGCACTTAGCTCTTCTCATGTCCTGGTTTCTTCACTCATTCTGACGGTCTAGGAGAGTGCCCAGCACATAGTAGATGTTCATTTAAATGTTTCCTGAGTTGAATTCTAGTACCATGTCACTGTAGAAGAGTTATTTGTTATCAGCTTGGGAGCAGAACCCATATCTAACTCTGCTGAGGATTATTCCCCTAGCACCTGATATAGTGGCCATTTAATCACGCCTGTTGATCGCTGGCATGAATAAGTGAGTATATGGGAGGCAAAGCCAACAGAAAAAAGTGGGGTATATAAACCAGGTTCTCTGAGCATTCAGGAGACATTGCTTCTAGCCAGGAAGAGCCAGGGAAGATGTTATAGAGGGCTAACTCGGGAGGCCACCTTGAAGGATGGGTGGGGAGAAGAACACTTCTGGTGGGGGGAATGGCATGAACAAAGGCCCAGAGGCAGGTGAGCAGATGGGGGTAGGAAAGGGTGATAAGTGGAAGGGAGGTGGAAGTCGTCTTGTCAGCCTCCAGGCTAGGAAAATCCTTTCCTCTGTGTGCAGTCTTTCCTGCTCTCTTCCTCCAGCCTTTCTTCTCCTTCAGTCCAGACCCATTTCTACCCCACCTCCTCTGGGAGTCCTACACATCCATCTACTCTGCTCTGCATTCCTGGATACCATGGCTTCGCACCACAGAGCCTGTGAGTCACACCCAGGAGCCTTGCATAGGCTCCAGAAGCCTCTTCTTTCTTACCTCTCTCCTTTGGGGCCCTGGCTCAGAGCCTCTAGGAGCTGGAGCTGTGAGTTCAAGTTTGGGCAGGAGTCTGCTTACCCCCCAGGGACATGTTGGGACCATCTGGGCTTCAGGGAGCCAGACACGAAAACTACCAGTCAGCAGAGCCGGGTGGCTGGCCACAGTGTGCCAGCCTGGGTGTCCGCCCTGTCTCTCCCTCCCCTCCCTTCTCTGAGAGATGTCCCTAGTGGACTGGCTAGTGGCCCAGGGCTCCGATGGGAATGTGCTTTCTACAGGCTGTGGCTGAAGAAGGATGAACCAGCTGTCCTGCCAGCTCCATGTGGGGAAGAGGGAGGCGACCCCAGCCAGCTAGGCCCCCACAGGATGCCAGCAGCAGGCAGAGTGATCAAGGCTCTGGCCTCTGCCCCTTACCCCACTGGTCATTTTCCCCTTGGGATCCTTGATGAGGAAGTCAGAGCTTCCAGTACTGGGTGGGTTAGGGGGCAGGTGAACCCCAGGAGAATGTTTCTGGCTGTAGGCTCAGGGCCTTGGAGAAAAGCCCATGCTGGCCGGCACCCAGGACACACTGACTTCTCAGGTTCACAGCAGCTGGCTCTGGGGATAACCAGGTTTGTGTTCCCCAGCTGGCTCCCTGTGGTAGGGTCCAGGGAAGGAGCTCCTCCCGTGGTCCCCATGCTGGGTCCCTCTCAGGCCCCATTGGGGCTGAATACTGGACTGAGCTCCTGCCATTCCTCAGCCATCTACCAGGCACTGACTGTGTTTCTGGCGCCCACTGGCCCTCAGAGAATGCTGGAGAGGTAAGGCCAGAAAGGCCCCGACAGTGCCTCTTGACCTCCTCTCCAGCCCCTCCCCCAGCTCTCCCAGGCCTGAAGGGCAAGGCAGCCATGGAAAAGGGGTGCTCAGCCCTGCTCCAGTGATGCAGAGAGGGGCCTCCTCTGAGAGAGAGGCCAGGCGTGGAGTGGGCCCCAGGGGGTGAGGCTGCGTGAGTGGTGAGCAGCGTGAACACAGCTTGCTCCCCTGGAGGAGGGCAGATAAAACCCAGGGCTCGCTTACCCTCCGCCGAAGCCCCACTGCAGGGTCTACTTCCCTAGCTGTTGGTTTTCTCTCAGAGTAATAACAAGAATCAAGACAAGGTTCCGTTTCCTTCAGATTCACTTGTTGATTAAATCCTTCCATTCCTCCTTCCCTTGGTGCTCACCTTGTCCCTCCCTCCCTCCCTCCTTTCCTTTTTTCCTTCCTTCCTTCCTTCCTGCCTCCCTCCCTCCATCCCTCCCCCTCCTCTTCCTCTTCCCCTTCCCCTTCCCTCTTTTTCTACCTTTCCTCCTTCCTTCCTTCCCTCCTTCCTTCTTTCCTAAGTACCTGACAGGTACTTGGCCTTCTGCTGGAATGTAGGAATCTAAAGAAGTGGGAGATGGGAGTTCTTAATCTTTCTGGAGCAAAAATCTTGATGAGTAATGAACAATATATACCCCCTTTCCCAGAAACCTGCCTGTTATCAACCCCAGGTGAAAATTCTGGGATGCTGTCAGCCTAGCGGGGGAGGCGATAATGAAACCAGGAAGTAAACACGGGATGAGAAATGCTAAGTGGGTTTGATTTCTGGCTTAGTCTTACCTCTCTGAACCCAAGTTTCGTCACCTTTAAAAAGGTGATAATTATATCATCTCTCAGTGTTATTGTGGAGAATGAATGAGATAAACTCTAGAAAGTTTATCTAGCAGTGCCTGGTATATATTAGGTGTTCATACATGTCAATTCACTTTTCCTTCCCTGCATTGCATACTTGAGGGATGCAAACTCCTATGAGATCCCTAAAGAGAGAGAACAAACACTACCAGCAAGGATCTGCAGGAGAGGGTTATGTTTGAATGGGTTCTGAAGGATGAGTAGGAGTTTGCAATCATTTCTCTCTTTTTTAAATTATAAAAGTTCTGGGTCCATATCACCGGTGTCCAGACATGGTGCTGACAGTTCTACTTATCAGTAACATCAGTGCTTGTCTAGCTCTCTCTCTCTGCCCTGTACTGTTCTAGACATCTTGCATTTGTCAACTCACTCAAAGGTTATCTCAATCCTAGGAGACTGGTGCTATCATTACTCCATTTTACAGAAGAGAAAACAGAGGCACAGTGAGCTAAAACTGTAACAGAGCTGACAGGTAGGAGAGCTGGGATCTAGACTCATGTGGTCTGGCTCCCAGAGTCCATGATCTGAACCGTTACCCTACTATATTGCCTTTCCAGAGTGGCTGTGTTTTTCTCACTGAAGTCTGAACTCCTGAGTCCTACTCATCTTCCTGTAGATCACTTCTGTTGGAACAAAGGATCTAGGAGAAAAAAAATGGAAGTCCTAGAGAAACTCTAGGGCTCTTCTGAAAATATGAGTCTAACTCTAAGCATAGACGCAAGGCAGAGTGCATAAGAGCTGAGGCTCTAGTGTCGTTCATTCTTTTTCTTTTTGAGATGGAGTCTTGCTCTTTCGCCAGGCTGGAGTGCAGTGGCATGATCTTGGCCCACTGCAACCTCCATCTCCCGGATTCAAGCGATTCCCCTGCTTCAGCTTCCTGAGTAGCTGGGACTACAGGCACGTGCCAGTACCCCTGGCTAATTTTTTGTATTTTAGTAGAGATGGGGTTTCACCATGGCTGGGATGGTCTCAATATCCTGACCTCATGATCCACCCGCCTCGGCCACCCAAAGTGCTGGGATTACAGGCGTGAGCCACTGTGCCCTGCCGTTCATTCTTTAATTCATTTGTCCAACAACTATTTACTGAGTACCTATTATGTGCCAGGTGCCACTTTAGGGTCTGGGGTTATAGCAATGAATAAAACAGATGAAAAACCTTGCCTTCATGGAGATTGCATCCTGGTAGACCAGATAACATTCAAATACACTAGTCAGTGGCTGTATTTGCTGTGAAGAAATATAAAGCAGGGGAAGCAGGTGGAGCATAGACAGGAGACGGTGGGATACTTTACCCAGGAAGGGCAGGGAAGGCCTTTCTGAAAAGGTGACATTTGAGCAGAACCCTGATAGAGCTAATAGAGTGGATGTATGGGGAAGAGTCTTTAGATGGCAGGAGCAGTAAGTACAAAGGCTCTGAGGCAGGTAGGTAGGTCTATGCTGGTGTTAAAGGAACAAGGAGCAACGCCAGGATGTTTGGAAGGGTAACAGCGGAAGGGATCGCGTGGTCACAGTACATCCACGAGCGAAGTGAGCAGAGGAAGGACCTGATCTGACTTACACATTAACAGGCTCACTCTGGCTGCTGTGTGAATTCACTGTAGGGAATGAGGCACGGGTGGACACAGGAGGCCAGCAAGGATGCCCGACGCTGCCCAGGCGAGAGATGGTGGGGGCTCGGAGAGGGTTGAAACAGAGACCATGTGAGGAGTAGACGGAAAGTCTTTAGCTCCCACTCTACCATTCTCTAGCTGTGTGCCTTGGGCAAGTGACTTAACCTCTCTGAGCCTCTGTTTTCTCATCCAGAAAACAAGGTTGGTAATAATCCTTACCTGGTAGTGTTTTTTACCACACTTATATGAGACACAGCACAGTGCCTGGCACACTCAATGCTCACTCAATTACAGCTCTTAGCGATGGCTGACCCACAGGAGCCTACTGCGCTGGGACCACATATGCAAAGTGGAATAAACTGAACCCACCAAAAACTGAGGAGATCTAAGCTGGTTCAGGGGGAAGAGAGGTTTAAAATGTGTTTAAGCCCTCTGGTATCTTGGGGCCCAGCTGGGCACTGTCCCCACTGCCTACCTCCCACTCCCATGCCCCTCGCCAGAGGTGCCCTTTGGCCTCCTGTTTATTTGTTTGCTTTTTTACCTGGACTGAAGTTTCATTCGAGAAACCAGCCCCACCAGTCTTGGGCCCAGCCCCAGCCCCCCTCATCATGGGTTTCCAGCTGCTCCCGCAGAGTCAACAGTGCCCAGGAACAATGAAGAAGGAGGGCCGGCAGGGAGGCCCATAGCCCACTATGCTCCCTGGGAAGCATGTGACCCTCAGGGATGACTGGCAGAGGTAACGATCGGGAAGCAAGCCCCAGGGAGGGTGGAGGGCTGAGAAAGAAACTTTCGTCTCAGGCAGGTGCTGGCGGCTGCAGTGCCTGCAGGACTGGCCCTCCTGGCTGTGGACAGGCCATGGCTATTCTAGAGACCAGGGATGGCTCTGGGGCAGTTGGGAACATGTGCCTTCCCTGGGGGGCATCAGCCTGGGAGCTTTAAGTGATCAACCCAGAAGGGGCTTGGTCCAGCCCTGCTGCATCCCTGCATTGACTCACTCTTCCATCTATCTAGTTGACATACTAAGGCCCGCTGTGAGCCAGGGCCTGGGGTTAAAAATGTTTCTCCCACAAGGAGCATTTGTTAGGGAAAGTGAGAGCCAGAGAGAGGGAATGACTTTCCGTAAGCCACACAATGAGTCGCTGCAAAGCCTGCCTAGGGCTCTTGACTCCTTGACCAGTGCTCTGACAAGCAAGTGCTCCAAATGCTCCAGAAACCCCTTGGCCTTGGGGAGCTCACTCCTTAGTGTATCTATGTCTGCTTGGTTACCTGGGAGAGGCCTGAGGACTGTGACCAGCTTAGGGTCACAGGAGTTAGAGAGGAGCTGGGCATGTCTCTAGGCTGCAGGGAGCCCGGGGCTGGCCTGGTGGAGGCACCTCTGGCATGCTGCGGGCTTCCATCTCTGGATCAGTTTTACCATCTTTTACGTGGGAATGGGTTGCCCTACCAACCTGTCAGTGTTGCTGTGGGGAAGGAGAATATGCTTTTCTAAGTTCCCCATCGTGGAACCTGCCTTGAGCGGGGTGAGGTCACGTGGTAGCACAAGCGGAGATCGGGTGTGAGGTGAGTCCCAGATGTCCCCATGGTGTCCGTGCTGGGCTTCCACTTCCAGGCAGGCTATAGCGGTGGGTGTGGCGAAGGGGGTGGCTGTGGGGAGACCCACCCTGCCCTCAGGGAGTCTGATGGGGAAAGCTCAATTTCTGCCTATAGGAAATCCCCAGACTCATGAGCCCAAGGGCTTACGTTATGAAAATTTCATCCAGGAGTCCTGCAGGCCCCGGCCAGACCCCACAGAGCTCCAGTAGAGGTTGGTGTGTGAGCTGGGTGCTGGCCTGATCTCTAGCTCAAAGGGAAGGAGGCCTGTGCCCTCTGGCCAGGGAGGCTGCCCCTGATTTTGGTCTCCTGGCCCCCCTTCTGAGGGCCAGCCTCCCCCTCTGCCCAGGCACTTCCCCCGCCATGAGTAGCCCCTGCCTACATCTCCCACCTCTGTCCCCCATGCAGCTATGTATTCATCCAGTAGGTCCGCCTGCCCTAAGCAGTGATTCTGTCGTGGACGGATGGCAGGCATGGTGGGAACCAGCCACGAGTTGCCCAAGGCTACAGGCCTCAGGGAGTGCATTACTGGACCGGCACGTGGACAGCCACGGCTCTCCCACACAGCGAAGTGGGGCTTCTTCACAGGCTGAGTGTGTGGCCACCACACTGAGAGTTATGGTCCAGCTGCAGGAAACCATGCACTGGCTGATGCCACCTGGATGACCAGTTGTCTGGCTGGGGCAGCCGATCCCTCCCCATCTTTCCAGTACCTGTCCCCTGCACACCAGAGGGCCCAGGTATCCCCCAGAAGACTCTTCTCCCTGTCTGTAGCATCTGGTGCAACTAACCCAGCTCCAAGGTATGCCCAGTGCCTGCTTCCTATGAGGCCCAGTCTCCTGCAGAGACTCCGGGTGAGCAGGCGTTGGGGAGGGTGGTGGGAATAGCACCAAAGGTCGGGGCAGGGGCCAGCAGGGCCTGGGAAACTGCGAGGTCCACGATGGGTCAGGAGAGACCAGCTCCTGTTTGTTGACCCTGAGCTATGGACACAGGCGAAAGCATCACCTCCCTTTCCTGGTCTCCTCCCTTCCCTGGTCCTCTGTGGTCCCAGGCCTGCCCCCTCCCAACTACTTCCCAGGCTTCCCCCCTTCTTGGTCACCTCCCTGTTCCCCGGCCACCCGACTCCGGGCTCACTCCTCGTGGGGCTTACATGTAAAAATAGCCCAGGTTTTTTTTGAGCTTGTTATCTACTATTTTTATCAGATGGTTCAAGCAAAGCATGGCCGAAAAAAGGGAAAATCACACAGCTCTGTTTGCCAAACTCAATTGAAATAGCACTGGGGTGGGTTATTTTTAACAAGATGAATACCCCTGTCCTCTGAGGTCTCCCCTGGCCCCATCCCAGCCTCCTTTGTCTCTCTGCCTGGACAGCAGATTTTAAAATACGCCCACAGTTGCCAAACCACTAAATGCACCCAAGACAGTGACTGAGGCAGTCGGAGCCAAGGAGTGCTGTGGGGGATATATATATTTTTTCCTTTTTCCTTCCCTCCCCCGAAGGAAATCACACTCTTTTGTTTGAAAACTCGTCCAGGTTGGTTTTCGAGGCCTTTTCCTGGTTGTCCCACTCCCACGGAGTGGGACAGAGGTTACTCTGAAACATGCGGTGGTTACTCTGAAACATGCGGTGGTTTGGGCAGAGTGACCCCAGAGGCCTGGAGTGGCTCGTGGCAGCCCGTGGTGGCTCCTGTGCCCAGCTGTGGCAGAGCAGGAACACAGGAGGCGTCTGAGAAGCTGGACCCAGGGAGAGGGGCAGGGAGAGGCCTGTGGAGGAGGGCTGAGCAGTGGAGGCACCCAGGGGTCCTTGCTCAGCCACTGTTCATGCAGGTGGAGCGGCTGGGAGCTGAGGCTTTACTGTGTTTTTCAGGCCAAGCTGCCCTAGCTTGGCCATGACAAACCCTTAGTTGGCTGAGAGCTCAAGGGTCCTCAGCATTGAAGTTGGTGCAGCAAAAGTACCAGGGTGTTGGAATACCACCTGTCTCTGTGGAGCACCTATCACTGTGTGTACCAGCCCAGGAGTCAGGAGACCTAGAGAACAAGTCACCGCCCCTTTTCAGGCTTCATGTCCTCCTACCAGAAGGGGCCCGGACCAGCTTGGGCTCTCTGGGGTGTGCGGGGTATGCCTAAGGGTAAATAACCACTTCTGCAGCACTTTTCTTTGTGGTCAGGAAGGGAAAGAAAATAGAAACAAAAGGTAACATTGATTGAGCACTTATGAGTGGGAGGAGGCATTGAATGAAATGCTTTACATCACGCGTGGTATCTCACTTAATTTACTCTATAACCCGATTACTGTCTTTTACTGATGTTCACAGAGCCGCTCTTTTCCCTAGTGGTCATCGATAAAACCCAGAGGACTATGATCAGCAGGTCTGGGATCACATGCCCGGACTGGGGCCATCTTTCTGGCTAAGGGGATGGGAGGTTGTGATTGGCCATCTCTGATCTCAGGCCTATCCCCATGGCCAGTAGCTGGGGCACAGCAGTTGGCAGTCCTGCCAGAACCATAGACGTGCGGGACTGGGCTGTTCCCTCCAGATGCTGCTAGGGAGGGGGAGATGCTGGGCGGAGAAATTTGCCGCAGCCCCTACAAGGGGTGGAGCCAGGCACCGACTCCAGCCACCCCCATCCCACCTTTTCCTACCAAGCCTGACCAGTGGCTATTCTGCTGCAATTCAGGGCAAAAGGAGGGAAAAGTGAGTCATGGTGTTGGGTGGAGGGTGGGTAGAAGTGAAAAGGATCCCAATGTAACCCCACTTCAGCCATACTGGACCCCAGGCCAGAGCCCCCCTCACTCCCGCCCCGCCCTGTGTCCTGCTCTGACTTGTCTCTGGGCCTTTGCACATCCTGCTCGCTCTAGTGACAATGGCCCCTCCCGACCCTCCCCTTCTCATTTCGTAGCCCCCACACATTTTTCAAAACCCATCTCAATAGCCTCTCCTCCAGGGAGCCTTCTTCCCTCCCCAGGCAGTATGGGGACTCTGGATTCCTGGCACACACCTCCATGGGGACTATTCAGCCGGCGGTGACTGCCTGCCACTCACCTGCCTGGGGGCAGAGGCTGTGTCTTATTGCTTCTGGGCTCCCAGGGCCCAGCACAGTGTACAGCACAGAAAATGTGTGTTGACTGGATATAAGCGAGAAGAGGCAGAAGAAATAGGGAATAAGAAGGAGAAATGAGGAGAAAAGAGTGGGGAGAAGGAGAAAGAGAAGCGCAGGCCGGGGCCAGCGGGACTGAGGGGCTCAGGGAGAGCCATGCTAGGAGTCCGAGGGGTTGCTTCAGGCTGGGGGTGGGAGGACAAGGCTTCTCCAGTCCTGGAGGCCTTGGCCCTAGTTATTCTCCTTGGGGCCAGTATCCTAAGTGGGGAGAGGCCATCTGGCCTGTTATTCAGCGGCATCTGTAGATGGCCCATTGTGTGTCTGGCACTGCGCTGGGTGTGTGGCTGCTGGTCTCCACCAGCTGCTCTGGAGCCAGGATCAGAGTGATGGGGAGCAAGACCCTTCCAGGCATCTGCAGCTCTGAGGAAATGGATCTGCCCGTCTCCAAACAGCAGGCCTCACCCAAGGTCTCTGCCCACGGCCTTGGCTGGCACACCTCCCGGAGGACACTGCGTGACAGGAACACCACTAGAAGCTGTGAAGCCCTGTCAGTCCTGCCCTGCTTGTTTCTCATCCCTGTAGGAAGCTCTAAGAGGAGGAGTGGAGCCTTCTCGTGGCCCCTTTTGGGATGCAGCTCCTGGCTCCCACCCAGGCTGGCTCCTCACTTGCCACCCCTACACACACCCCAGCCCCAGGGGAGGATGGGGCAAGGGAGGGGAGGGAGTCCGCCAGCCGGCTGCTGCCTGGCCTGGTAATGAATCGTCCCAAAGTTTGCTGCTCTGGCTGAATAGCTTCGTTTCTGAAAGGAGCTTGTGACAAAGGGGACATTGACATCCTCCATCAGACAAGGAGGGCCGCCAGCATGCGCAGGGGAAGGCCCTTCAGGAGACGGCGGGAGGCAGCTGCAGGGATCCTGACATGCTGCCACTGACTCTGCCTGGTGGGCTTGGCTGGCTCTGTCTCCTTCCTGATTCTGGCACTGAAAGGCCTCAGGACTAGGGTGTCTGAAGTGACAGAAGATCTCCTTGGGAGCCTCGGTGGCCCAGAGTGACCAGCTGAGTTGGCGCAGGGGCCAGGGAGAGGCGGGAGGGGTCAGGAGTGGAGCAGAGCTGGCTCACACAGGGCACTTGGCTGTTCCGTTGAGAACTTGAAATGTAGCCTGCCTTCACTGGACACTTCTTCTCCTGGGGTCCTGATGGCCAGGATGCTCCCCAGGCCTCCCCAGACACCAGCCCATGTAGACTACATTGCTGGGGCTCAGGGTTTCTGTCTTCCATGTCTGCAGGTCCCTGTGGCATCTGGCAAAGTGAGTGGCCCAGGGTGGGAGCCCTAGTGCTCAATCACAGATCTGGGTTTGATTATGGTTTTGTTTGTTCGGAAGTTACTAGGAATGGTATTTTTTGTTGATTCAATGTGATGTGCATATAGATGTGCATATTTGGCTTTCTCCACCAAAAAGTCTGGTTTGGTGTAGCCAGATTAGTTTGTAGCCCCACCTTTAGGTCTGAACTAATTCATGTACTTATTCAGCAGACTTTTTATGAGTGTGGGGTTATGCCAAGCAGTGGCCGAGGACCTGGAAACCCAAGGGCTGTCCTACTGGGCCCCCCTGTGCCCAGTACCCTTGAATTTGAGAGAGTAAGGCATTTGAGATTGGACAAGAAGCATCTGAGGTTGACCTTAACTTGATGAACCCATAAGGACAATCAAAACATAAGTTGGTGGGTGGCCTGCAGCCAGGCCATTTCATGGGTCACTCTCCGAATGCCTACCTGATGCCAGGCACAGTGTCTGCTGTGGCTTAGCCCATGAGCCTTGCAAGCTACATCATCAAAATGTGTATGTGTGTGTACACATTTGTGTATACACATGTATGTGTGTATACATGTATGTGTGTGTGTGTGTGTGTGTGCGTTACTCTTGCCTTTTCAGAGGGGGTACCAAGTGAGAATCCTGACTCTGCCTCTTATCTGCATGAGGATGACAATAGTATCTCTATGGCAACTGACTTATCCTCTCTGTACCTCAGTTTCTTCATCCATGAAATGGGGATAAAGGGAGTAACTACCTCATTGGGTTGTTGTAAGGATTAAGCAAGTTAATGATGTAAAAGCACTTGACCTTATTTTGCACGTAGTAGGTACTCAGTAAATACTCACTATTATTATTACTAGTACTACCACTGCTACTAGAATTATCACCTCAGAAGGTGTCTTAGGTTGAATTCTCCTGAGGCAGACCCTGAGATGAGGACTCATAGCTAAGCGATTTGTGAGTTTTCCAGGGAAACTGGAGAGGGACTAGGGGAAGCAAGATGGGAAAGGAGGAGGCCAAAAAGGGTCTGATTGCAAGTGAAGTTGATAGCTCCAGCCTGGTTCTGATGGAGGACTCTAGAGTATAAGTTATACCTCAGGGATGTCTCCATCCCAAGCAAGGGAGCTAAGATGTCATTCTCCTGCACTCCAGTCATTGGCTAAGGGCCACTTTGGGGGATATAACTTCCAAGTACTTCCAGATCTGCAGGCAAAGCAGCTCCTATAGCCTGGGGGCAATTACCCAGGGAAGAATGAACAGAAGGGGAAGACACAGAAGGTGAGAGAGGGTGCCCAGGATGATAGAGAGCTCTGGGGGCATCACCAACAGTATCCCCCGTAGAGAGCTACTGAGAGAAATGAATGAGCAAAGCCCCTACCCGATGCCTGGTACATGGCGGGTACTTGGTAGTCATAGGCTTTTCTCCTCTAGCCACACGCTACTTCCGATCCACAGCCAGGGTCACTCTGGGGTCTGGAAGGCTCAGCTAGGCACAAAGCCTTGTATATTTGCATAGGACAGTGCTATGGGTTGAGTGTGTCCCCCAAGATTCATGTGTGGGAAACTTAATCCCTAATGCAACAGTGCTGGGAGGTGGGGGCTAAGTCATGAGGGCTCCACCTCATAAAAGGGTTACTGTTGTGACTGTGGGAGTGGGTCCCTTACTGTGGGAGTGGGCTTATTATAAAAGCAAGTCTGGCTCTCTCTTGCTTTTGCCCTCTCTTGCCCTTCTTCCTTTTGCCACGGGATGATGCAGTAAAAAGGTCCTCACCAGACGCCAGTGCCATGCTCTTGGACTTCCCAGCCTCCAGAACCATGAATAATAAATTATTATTCTTTATAAATTACCCAGTCTCAGGAATCTTTTACAGCAGCACAAACTAAGCCAGACAGTGACTCCATCTATGATCTAAGGGACCAGCGAGAAGAGCCAGCTTTCTCAGACTGCCTGAAGCACAGAGGTAAATAAGTGGCAGCTCCAGCCAGCACAGAATTCCCTGTATCTGCTCAAGGATGCTAGTATCAGGAAAGAGAGAGAAGCTGTGACAAGGTGATACCCACATACATCCCAACCCACCCCTCCTAGATACCCTGCAGCTGCTATCTCTTCCCTACCCCCATGAGTGGCTCTGCCTTCTGCCCTGCTTTGCAGAGGAAGTACTGCTCTAGGTCAGCCCTGGGTCATCACAATCCAGTGTCAGCCTCTGACCAGGGCCATAAGTAGAGACCCATGGCCTGGCAGCAGCTGCCTGAGTAAGTAGCAAGCCCTAGTTATGGCCCTTTAGTGTTCCCCTTGGAGACTTCCTGCCTGGGCATAAGAGAAAATATTGGAGAAAATTGCAAGCCCCACACAACTGGCTTCTGCGAGAAGCATAGACCTCCCTGGAGAACTTCCCATGGCCCAAAAAATTCAAGTAGAGGCAGAAAGGTCACCCATTGGAGGTGATTCTGGAGGGGACCCTATGCTAAGGATAACAAAAATAACACATTATCCCCTACCATGCACTGACTTATCACCGCATTCCAGGTGGATCCCTTAATAGGGACCATCTTATTGAAAGCTCTCAGCAAGTCTGTGAGGCTGCTGCTCAGGGGTCTTCTTTTCACATGTGAGGACTCAAGCTCAGAGTGGCCAAGTTTCAGGCCCTAAGTCCCGCAGTTCCCATCTGGTTTTCCTGTTCCATCTCTGCCTCCTCCGTCTACTGCTAACACAGTACAGTGAGCCTGGTGGGACATGGTCTGCCCTCTTCCAGGCTCTGTAGTGGCTTCTGCTCACTCTGGGTAAAAGCCCAAGGCTTCCCACAGGCCCCCAAGCCTTTGCCCAACCTGGTTCCCCATGCCCCAATCTTGTGTCTTGCTACCCTCCCCTCACTTAGCCCCACTCTGGCTCCGAGGCAGCCTCTCTGCTGTCTGTAAAACATCCCACACACACTCGTGCCTCCAGGCCCTTGTGTTGGGTGCTCTCTGCCTAGAAGGCTCTTCCCTAGATGCCTGTGTGGCTCTGGCCTTACTTGCTTCAGGTCTCTGGTCTGGTGTCACCTCCTGAGCCACCCAGCTGGTTCTTCACTCTCTGTTCTCTTCACTCTGTGTACTCTGTGTGTGTGCGTGCGTGTGTGTGTGTGTGTGTGTGTGTGCACATATTGCCTATCTCCCTTCATTAAAATGTAAGCCCCACTAGGACAGCTACTTTGCCTCTTGTTTAGATCAGTCCCAGATCAGCGTGACAGGCTGCTTAATAAATACGTGCTGAAGTGATTGCGCATTGCCAAGACTTGAGCTCCAAAGCTGTAATCAGCAGGCATCCTGGGGCTGGGGGAGGGTGACTGGCAAGGCCCTGTGGACCCTGGGATCTGTGGCTCTGTGCGCACTTGCTTTTTCTCACAGCCTGAGGAAACTGAGAAGCACAGCCACCTTCAGGAGAGTCTGGCACCAGGCACCCGCCTCCTGTGCCCCAGTTCAGCTCAGCCGGGCCATGAGAAGGCTGCCTCTGGCTTTCTGTGCAGCCTCTTTCTTTGGGCTGCCTCATCCTTGGCCAGTTCACTCTCACTTCCTTCCTCTTGACTTTGAAGACTGGGGGAAGCAACGTCCTTTTTTTCTTGGCCTGAGTTTCAAGTCCAGAGGAACTTGGCAGACTCTGGCCATTTCTCCAAACAGCCTACTGGATCTTCTGAACACTTGTTCACTCAAATCACACTTATGGAGCATCTTCTATGTGCCAGGCACACGGAGAACAGGAAGGAGGTATGGGATTTCCAGTTCTTTGTGTCACCACCAGTCCAACCTGGCCCGGGAGGCCATACAATGGACACCTAAAGCCAGAGGGGCTTGGAGCCCGAGGCAGGGCCCCTGCCTCCCTTTCCCTCGCTCACCCACCTCCTGGGAATGTGTGAGTAGGAAAGGGAGAAATTGCCTCTCTCCCCTAAATTGCCTTTTGGGGAAGAGAGACAATTTCTGGGGCCAACAGTGTGGAGAGCCAGCCTTGGGGTAGAGGGAGTGTGAGTTGAGCGTTTGGTTTGAGGGATACCTGCCAGGCTGCATCTTCTTCCTCAAACCCAGTTCTGAGAAAGCCTCCCTCCCTTGCCTGCCCCAGTTGCTGACCTCCCTTCTTCCCTGCCATACCTGGTGCCTGCGCAGGCCCCTCCTCTGGAAATGCCTGAGGGCTGTGGCAGGAGTCTGGTTCTCCCCATCCAACCCACGTCTCCCCAGGGCTGCAGTGGGCCACCTGTACTTGTGCTGTCAGTATTGCATGCTGTCATCTGCCCCCATCCCCTGTATATACAGGCTTCCTCGTTCCAAGAATCCAGAGACATTAGACAGTTGTCCAGTTTTCTCCACGTCTTTTTTGGCCACTGTAACGCATCCTGGAAGGAGGAGAGAAATGAAGGCCTTTACCAGGCCAGCAAACCAATGCTCACGAGTGTCCTGAGGAAGGCTCTGAGGGAGGGGCAGCTGCCAGGAACAGGTAAACACACAGGGTTGCAAGTCTGGTGGGGTCTATACGGCAGGAGGTGGCATCTGAGCCTGGGCATATCTCAAAAAGCCATCCACAGTTGACCATGAACTTCCTCTCTGGCCCAAATCCTAGAAGGGCCCCTGAGTGGGTAGCAGCAGGTGGGAACCTCAGGACTCATCTCCCTTGGATTCTGTGCATACCCCTTGATGGCCCTGGGGACTCCTGCCCCCTCCCCACTCCCTTCACTCTTAAGGTAGAACCGAGGGGGCCCAGAACAAAGGTCTCGTTTTGGAGGGTCTGAGCTGGCCATGCAGCAGGTGCGCCATGAGGGGGACTCCTGGGCCCCCTTGCTCCTCTGGAGTCTTTCCTGTAGGGGGATAAAATCCAAGTTCCACGTGGCAGACTAGCCCAAGAACTTTAAAAGCCCTGGCCCCATCTGGTGGGCCTTCAGCATATGTGCTTCCAGCTGCTGTTGTATTTTCCTTGGATGTTGGGGCTCGCCTGTGCCAAGACGACCTCAAGGGCAGGACCTAGTGAGATGGACCTGTGTCCCCCAGGACCAAGAGAGGGAGGCACACTCAGCAGCCAGGGGCTGAGTTCAAGTCCTACCTTCACCACTGTCTAACTGTGTGACCTCAGTCATGTGACTTTTCCCCTCTGTGCCTCGATTTCCTTCCCTGTAAAATGGGCAGAATTATAGGCCTATTTCATAGAACTGTGGTGAATTTAACTGGTATGATTCATGTAAAGCACTTAGAACAGTGCCAGGCACCTAACAGGTGCTCAATAAATATCGCCTATTGTATTCCTGTCACCCTCCCAGCATTCCTTCCTGAGCTCTGAAGGATTCTGGGATTGGGGATTGGGACTGGGGCTTGGGACCAGCTGGGCTTTCTCCCCAAGATGGCCTGGTCCTGTAGGAGACATGGGAGGAGAAGGGGGCCCTCGAGTTGCCTCCAGGGCCCTGGGGGTTGTGGCCAGTCTGGAAAGCCCCGACTCACCACACTGTTTGGATTGGGTTTCTATTCCCAACACCGGTGAGAGACCTGCTATTTATGGGCCCCCCATCCCACCCCCTGGGCGGCCAGACAGTGTGTGGGCTGGGGACCACATGGCTGGCAGCCCGCTGCCCCCACCCCACGCGGGTGCTGTGACCCGGGCACGTTTCACACGTTGGTTATCCCGCCCGCTGGCTCAGCAGTGGCTTTCCCAGCTCTGCCTGGCCACCCTAGGGAGGACCAGAGATGGGGGGATGGGAGGGGCTACCTGCCTCTTCATCCTGCACTCTGGCTTCTCACTGAGCGTATTTGAGAAGAGTTGGGTTCCTGGGGGCAGCAGGGATGAGATATGCCACCCCTTTCCATTTTCACTCTTATGATGACACGTCTTGTCATGTGGTGTCTAGTGTGGTTAAAACCCTGGAGCCAGACTGCCTGGGTTCGAGTCCCACTTCCGCTGCTCATTAGGTGTGACCTTGAGCAGGTACCCAAACCTCTTTGTGCCTCAGTTTCCTCAACTGTAAGACAGAGCTAGTACTAGTACCTGCCTCATAGGGTTTTCATGAGGTTAAAAGAATAGATACAGGTGAGCACTTAGCACCGAGCTGAGCCATAGAAAACACGCAGACTCCGAGGGGCATTCTTCTCCCTGCAGGCTCTGATGCAGGGTGGCAACTGTGGCATTCTTCACACTGTTCCTGTCCTCTGACCAGGCAGGACTGCTGTCCCCAATGTGCAGATGGAGAAGTTGAGCCCTAATGGGAGGAAATGGCCTCTCTGAGGTTGCACAGCTGGGAATGGTAGAATCCAGGCCCTCTGATCATTAACTGCTTGAGTCTCCTCCCCACGTCCCTCACCAAATAGGTAAGGAACACCCCTGGCCATCCCAGCAATGGAGGTGAGGACTCTCACAGGTGTTTGCCCAGCAGGAGCCAGGCTGAGCCCAGACCCTGGGCCTGCCCGCCCTCTGGCCAGCACTTCCAGTCAACCCATTCAGGACAGAGGCTATTTTTGGCGTGTGGTGTTTGCCCAGTGGCAGGGGATATTTGTGAAGGGTAAGGCCATTGGTGTCCCTTGGCTTCCAACTGGAAACTTCTCTCAGACATGCCACAGATTGGCTGAAAGCATGAGGCTTTGGAGAGCCTTTTTTCTTCCTTACAAGATGTGGCCATTTCTCCTTCCCATCCGCCCTCTTGCCAAGCCCACAGCTTCTGTTCCTGGCTCCTCGCCACCAAGATGGTGACAGCCTTCCCAGGTCTGGTGGGATGAGCAAATTGAGCAAAGTGTGGTTTCCTGGCCCTGGCCCGGCATCTTCCCTCTGCTAATAAACCTGTGGCTAACCATCCGTGGCCTTGTGCTCCGTGGTTAGAGCCCCATGCCAATGAGGCCAAGGTCAGGATCCGCCCCAGCCGGGCCTGCTTTACTCAGAGGTGCGCTCTGTCCCATGGCCACAGCCTGCAGCTGTGGCCTGTGCAGCCTGGGCTGGGGGTGGTGGTGGTTCAGGCCTTGGGAAGGCTGTGAGCCTGTGGAGTGTGGACCCCCACCCCTGAGGGGTTCTCTCCCTGGTCTACCAGCCTGAGGCTGGGTCCTTTTTTACGTGAAGGCTGGCTTCCCCCGTGTGTGGGTGGGAAAGTGCCAGGCAGGCAGGCACAGGGCTGCTCAGTCAGACTTCTACACCGCCTGGAGAAGCCTCTGGAGGGGTAACAGAGTGTGACAGTGAAGAGGATAGACCACGGGGTTCAAATCCCTGACAGGATACTTAGTAGCGATGTAGTTTCAAAACCACTGTGTGCCTCAGCGTTCGTATGTCTAAAATGGAGAAGATTCCAGGGCCCCTTGTGAAGCTGAAGTAGGGGAAGCCTGGGAGTGTGTGGAAGAGGAACTGCTAGACAGCGGTAAGCTCTTGTTATCACTGTAGCATCTCCAACTCCTGACCTCTGCTGATCAGCCTGTCTCCGCCTCCCAAAGTGCTGGGATTACAGGCATGAGCCACCGCGCCTGGCCCCACTGCAGTATCTCAATCCCCACACCAGTTGCATGGACCCCGTGTCCCTTGTATGGATTTCTGGCTCTACATGGTCCCCTCCCACTGTCCCCACTCCTTATAGACACCATCCCTCACACCAAGTCAAACCTCCACTGGCCCCAAGGCTCTTGTACAGCTGAAGCCTGGGTCGCATGGATGGTCCCCACTTTGCCTTACGGAGGCCAGGTGCTGCGGGTGGCCAGGCTGCAGGCAGGTCCTTGCCCCGACTCCTGCCAGAAAGAAGCCCAGTGTCCTTGGTACAGGCGGGCACAGGGCAGGTGCCCTGCTCTGCTCCTGTGGCTCTTGCCCAGGAGGGTGCGGCTGCTGAGCTTAGGTCTAAAAATAAGGTATCTGGGAGGAACGGCTTTAATTTGCACTTTACCTATTGATGTTTACTTTGCTATTTCCAATATGGTAATTTAATTCTGCAGGGTGCCTGGCTGGGAGCACCTGAGGCATGCGGTTACCTGACCGCACCAGGAGTGACTCTTGTGTCCCTGTGCGGCTCTGACAGAGAAGCCCCAGGGACAGCCATGGTCTTTGGAGTCCACAGGTGTGGGCAAGGCATACAGGGGCAGGGATGGACATCGAGACCCCGCCATCCTCTCTTCTTCATTCAAACCCTCACCCTGGAGGCAGAGCAAGGATCCCCCTCTGCTGCACGTCCCCACCTGCTGCTTGTCCCCACGTCTCTTCCTGCCCATGGCCAGGGGCTCTGTCTCTGCTGACATGGCTCCATCTCACCTCCAGTGGTGAAGGAACTCTCTCTAGGTTTCTCTGTTGGCCATACAGCTATTCACACCACAGCTGTGGATGTCTTCCCCGCTCCACCACCAGTTGCTTGCTTTGTCTTAGTTTCATATTTTGTCTTTTCTAAGAGAGGTGGGCTCACAGAAGCAAGGCTATGTCTCTCTCTCTCTCTCAGATCTGGGTCCCTGAAAGCAGAGCTGTGTCTCCTCTCAGTCTGGGGCTCCTTCAGGACAGGCTCAGGACAGATTAGGGGCTCCCCAGAGGAGAGAATATACTTCTCTCTCACATTAGGGATCTCTAAAGTATGGCACTATGTGCCCTTTGGCCTCAGGCCTCCCCAAGGGCAGGGCCTCAAAATCTCTTATTTTTTGTGTCTCTGCTGCCGTCACCCCTGTCTCTCCTTCCTGCCACTCCCAACCTCACATCCCAGGATGGCTTTACACCCCTGTGGTCGGGGCTGTGTCTATTAAAGCCACCAAGAGTGCATTTTGTCCTGCTCCTCCCTGGCCAGCAGAAGCGGCTAACAGGACCACATTAGGACTTGGTGGGCCATAAGCAGTTTTTGTTGTTGTGGACCCCTTTCTCCATTAAAAAAGTAAAAAATTACATTTTATAGTTGCGTTGGAATAAAGGTAAATATATTCACATTACACCTCAAAACATTTCCTTTGACTTAGAAGATCATGTCTTCCTTCTGATTTAAAAATAACTCAGAATATTTTGTGGGCTCCTAGGAGTATCCTGGGCTGGGGCTGAGCTGGCCTGAGTCTGATGGAGAAGCTGCCCTGAAGGCTGGGGCCCCGGCTGGGCCTGGCTGGAGGAGTCCACATTGAGCCTTAGCATTGCTGGAGAGGGTGCCTTTCCCATCCTTTAGCTTTGTTTTTTTTTTTTTTTGAGACAGTGTCTTGCTCTGTCGACTAGGCTGGAGTGCAATGGCATGATCTCGGGAGGCTCGCTGCATCCTCTGCCCTCTGGGTTCAAGCAATTCTACTGCCTTAGCGTCCTGAGTAGCTGAGATTACGGGCATGCACCACCATGCCCGGGTAATTTTTTGTATTTTTAGAAGAGATGGGGTTTCACCATGTTGGCCAGGCTAGTCTCAAACTCCTGACCTCAGGTGATCCACCTGCCTCGGGCTCCCAAAGTGCTGGGATTACCATCCTTTAGCTTTTATAAGACTCATACTGTCCCCATGAGTTGGGCAGAGCCAGAATTCTCATCCCAAGCCAGCCATTGGCACTACCACTGCTATGGCTATGGCCATGGCAGGGACGGGGACTGCCTCAGCCGCTCTCTTGCCCATACCAGGCACTGTGTGAGGCATGTGGCCACCTTAATCTCCTGGAACCCTCACAACAGCCTCAGGGGCAGGCACTGTGCTTTTTTTCCATTTCACAGATAAGGAAAACAAGCCTCAAAGGGAAGAAGTAATGGGCTCAAGGTCACCTAGCCAGTCGGTGAGAGGGTGGGAACAGATGACACAGGGGCCCTGGCTTCAGGAAGTCGAGGTCTTTGTACCCTAGAGACAGTGAAGGGCCAGGCAAGAGGTAGGTGGGGGTCGGTGGAAGAAATTGGTTGTGGCGTCTCAGGACACAGTAGTAGGAAGGTGCCTTAGAGTACTTGCAGGGAAGGAACTGGCCTTCCTGCCCTGCCCCCAGCCCACTACTTTCTAGCCCGGAGGGTTTTCAGTGCTAAGGGAGGGGAAGGGCACATACTTCACTCCTCAGTGGAGAGGGACACAGGGATTCCCGACCGAGCTGCCACAGATCCTTCCCTCCTCCAGGTCTGCGAACTCCAGGCCCTCCCTCTGCAGCCACCTTGTCCGGAGGCCGCCCGGGAGTCTCATCTGGGTTGGGAGGCGTGGGGCCTCAGAGGTCATGGGGTGAGCTAGCAGTGAGAGAGTGGACTAAGGGGAACCTGGGTCCCACTCCCAGGACTCTGTCAGTGACAGGGTAGGGGTACCCAGAGCCATGGCAGGAGCCACCCCTGCCCGCCCCGGACAAGGGGCCCAGTTTCCCTGTGGGCACCCAGCTCAGGAAGCTTCCCTCTCTAGTCCCTACAGCTGTTTCCCCTTTTTCCATTTCATTCTTCCCTCTTCATTTCTGGCCTGTCTTTGAAGGACTCCATCCCTTTGATGCCTCATCCATCTCCTCTTCACCTTCTTGGCCTTGCCCGGTCCCTTCTCTGCCTCTCTCTGCTCCTCTCCTGTCGGGGTTTTTCTCCTGCGTCTTCTCTGTGTGCCTGTGAGGGGCCCTGTCTGTTCCTCCTCTCTCCCTCTGTCCACCTGCTTCTCTTTCTCCGAGCGTCTCTCCATCTCACGTGCTGTCTCTGTCATTTTCTGTCTTTCTTCGTCTTTCTCCCTCTCTCATTATTCTGAGACATAGCAGTGACTGACCCAGCAGGGACAACATGTTTCACAGACAAATTACCCAACAAAAGCGAGGAGGAACCTGCTTCAGGTGAGCGTGAGCGCCGGCCCTGCTGTGTGCTGTGTGCGCGAGGTGGGGGAAGTGCGGGAGGACTAGAGGCCAGTCAAGTGCGGGCAGGAGGGGCTCACGGGAAAGGGCTTTTGTGCAGACCAGGCTCTGGGTGGCTTTCAAGCAGCACATCTTTCTTCCAAAGCCAAACGTTTGATCCCCAGAGACATCAAAAGAGCCATCTGCATTTGTGGTTCCTCCAGGTAGAGGAGCAGGGGAGGGGTGAGGAGAGAAAGGGGGGAGGGTAGCAGGCATGGCAGAGGGGGTGCTGAGAGGGACCACACTTGGCCTCTTGAGCCTGCATTTCAGGGAAAAGCCCAGGTCTGGAACCCACCTCTGTGCTGTCTTGGCTGGGGGACTCCTCTGCCGACGGCCATGTGCTCTAACTCACTCACTGGGCTGTCTTCAATATCAAATGAGAGGATGTGTCCTAACCAAAAAGCCCTGTAAAGGGACTTGGGGGGTTTGGTGTGGGTCAGGAGGAGCTCCTGCCCTCTCTAAGTAACTCCGTGGGGCTTACTTTAAAAAGCCTTCATTTCCCTGTGGTGGTTCAGCCCTCCAGGAAGCCTCCTAGAGTAGCCTGGTCACCAGGGATCCCTCCCACCACTGAATCTTTTCAGCTCCAATGGGTTCAGCTCTCCAGCCTTGTTGGAACGGATGCTGGTCATTTCCATGGCCCCAGCAGACCTGAAGGTAGCCAAGGGAAGGGCCACAGCTTTATTTTCTTTTCTGGCCCTAGGGCCTGGCTCAGGTGGGGTGAACCAGATGTCCTTGATCATAACAATACTCTCCTGTAGTCATGAGGAGCCTCTGATTTCAAACCACTTTAGCAGACACCATAGCATTTGCTCCTCACCCTGCCCATTGAGGAAGGCAGAGCATAGAGTCACATCTCCATTTTAGAGTCAAAGAAACTTGAGTTTCAAAGAGGTCAAGTAACTTGCCCAAGGTTGGTTAGTAAGTGAGACTGGTGAGAAGCCCAGGAGTCTGTCTGTCATTTTCATTTTACAAATGGGGAAATCGAGGCAGAGTGTAATGGAAACAGAGGTTATTGGAGACAAGGTCCAGATTAAAACCTAAGGTTCCAGACTCTTTCTTTCAAACCATAGTGACTGGACTACCCTCCCAACCTCCACATGGTAGACACATACTTGGGGGACAGCTGGTTCTTAAAGAAGGTTCGGAGGTCCCAGGGCTATGCTGGGATGGGTGTGGGGGCTTCCAGTCAATTTGCTGGGTTAGAGCTTATGCTATAGAAATTCCAGCTGTACCCTCATGGCCCTGCCAGGGGACAGGATATTAGTCCTGCTCACAGGTGACATAAGGCAGAGAGAAGGGCCGGATGAGAATACTGCTATTTCTCTCCCTGCTTTTCATACCGGGCTGAGTGCATGGCTCTGCCTTTGGCTTCCAGGAATGGGGAGCAACAAAAGACAAGGACAGCAGGCTGGTCCCGTGGGAGCGCCCCATAGGCCACCTCTGTTCAGACACCTCAGCTTCCAAGACTCTGAGTTCTGAGTCAGAATCCTCTAGAGTCCTTGATCTGGGGCTCCCACCTCACTCAGCTCTAGGACTTCCAGGATTAGCGTGCCTGCTTGAGTTCTGTGTTTTGTCTACGTTTATTAAGCACTGATCTATTTCCCCATTTTATACATGAGGGATGACTCCTCCTGAGATGATCAGTGCACTGAGAAAATGCCAGGTAAGGGCAGAGGTTTGACATTTGAGTTACATTTGAGTTAAATGAGGGAACAGGTAGGATTTCCAGGTGAATGTTTGAAATAATAAGGGAAAGAGCTCTGAGGCTGTCCTTACTATTATCATAGACCTCCGAGGGTTCGGGCCCCCACATGGAGGACACAGAGGAGTCATGGGACTCTTCTGTGGCACACATAGGCTCCAGACACACACATTCACATACATGCCCCAGAAGAACCAGAATGCTGGGCCCAGGGGAAGTGTCTTGTTTGCCAATCCAGTTCCCTAGGCTCAGCTTCTCTCTCAGTTCCAGGAATTGTGGTTTCTAACCTGAGGTTAACTTTTTGCCCTCCTATATGGGTTGTGAGCTGGGGAGGAGGCAGGGGCTTCCAAATGAGTCAGGAGATGAAGCCTGTGAACTGAAATCACTGGTCCAAGGCCATACCTGCCATACACATATGCTATGGGCAGGTGTATATGCTATATCCAAGAGGGGAACAGAATTGGGCCACAGGGAAGGTACATAAAATCGGGATAGTCTCTGGTGTAGTGGGCATATTCAGGCTCTTTCTTGTCAGGATACCTCTTTATGCTCTGTAGGAGTGGCAGGGAGCGCCAGGCTTCTCGCAGGCAATGGGCTTCCAGTCTCATGCATTTTGCCTTAAACTACACCTATAGGATTTATTTTTGTCAGCAGAGTCACCTCCCTAATTAGATTTGGCTTCAGCTAGTGTTAAAATTAGTGTGCATGCTTTAAGGTTGTACCCCAACAGATGGAGGGGGCTCAAATATATGCCTGGAGCTGGGGGAAGCTTGCCTGAGAGGCAGTGTCAGCTACAGATCATCCTTGAGGTGGGCCATCCACTTGGGTAGCAGAATTCACAGCTTCTGTCAGGTTCCTGGGAGGATGATGGGACTGATATGGTAAAGGTGAGAAAATCTGGCAAGTCTGGCCTACAGCCTGGGATGGAGGATATAGCATTGGAGCTGGTCTTATCTAGCTCCTTCATTTTACAGACGTAGAAATTGCAGTTTAGCATGGAAAATGACACAGCTGACAAATGATAGAACCAAGAGTTGAATGCACATCTCTGGTCCAGTGCTCCCCATTCTGTCTCCTGCTGATGTCCTGCGGCTACTGCTTAGATCATCTTCCCTCCTGCGGGTAAGAGGAACGAGAGGGGTCAGGTCAGGGGAGAGTGGAGCTGGAAGGAGGGGTGTGGGTGAGGAGGAGCCTACTTTGATCACCTACTTCCTGATGTATTTCTTCTGCCAGAGTCTCAGTTTCCTTATCCATAAAATGGAACGCTTGACCCCCATGAGCTACAAGGCTCCAAGATGTACCAGACCAGATCATTCCTCGCTGGCCACTTGGAGATGGGATAGAGCCAGAGTCAAATAGCAGAAAGCTGTGGCTCCAAGACCAGAAGGCGCCTGGATCCGGGGGGTGGGGACAGAAAGCAGCAAAGTTAGTGCTGTGCCCTCCACCCCAGCTATTTTTACCCAAGAACACTGGACTGCAAGAGGTCTGGCTAAAAATACCAGCAGCCCAAGCCTGAGCATCCTCTCCCCAGAGAGGCTGAGTAGGGGCTGGCAAGGAGGGGGGTGTGGGGACGGGGAGTCTGAAGAGCATTTATCCTTCTCCTTTCTGGGACTGGGGTCCCTGGGAAGGGGATCCCCTTCCTCTAGAGAGCCTGGTAGGGAAGACAGCCCACAAATAAGCTTGTGTTATTCATTTTCAGCAATCCCAGCCAGTCCCTCCCCAGCCACACACACTTTTTTTTTTAACCAAACATAATCTAAATCTGTCACAATTTTGTGTTCTGCTCTTTTAAACTTATTTTATAAACATTTTATATTGCTATGTGGTCTTCATGTTTGTCATTCTTAATGGCTGCATAGTATTCCATCCAAAACTCTTTTCCATTCCCTGATTGTTGGGCTTTTGATGACTTCCAGTTTGTCAGTATTATAAATAAGGCTGTCATGGACATCTTTGTGCATGTGGCTTTTTCCTTCTCATTAATTATTTCTGTAAGATAAGTGCCCAGGTCGGCGGGTAAGGCTGTTTTTGTTATGCTTGATGTGGTTTGCCAAGTTGCTTTCCAAAAGAAAATGAAGGAGGGTTTAGTGTGAGGATACGTCCCACACTGGGAGCCAAGTACAGTCAGGCTTCAGGGAAATCAGAGCTGAGAGCCAACCAGAGCTCAAACAGCTGCCACCCGCTCCCAGGGGCCTGCTTTGTTTCAGCTTCTCTGCTTTCTCTCTCCATCTCTCTTCTTCTCTGCTCCATCTCTCTTTCTCTGTATTTATGTATTATTTTTGACCTAGCAGAGCCATCAGTTTGGAGCATACATCATTTTATTATAACTGCTCACATTTTCTGAGGGCTTGCTTTGTCCCCAGCACCATGCCAATTGCTCACGTTGGTTATCTTAATTTTCACATCTAGCTTCTGGGGTGGGAATTATAATTATCCCCATTTTACTGATGAAGAAACTAAAACATGGAAAGACTAAGTCACTTGTTCAAAGATGCACAGTCAGTAACTGGTGGGAACAATTCCCTGCTGACTGACCTATCTCTCTTTAAACCTGTGCTCATGACCCATACCCATCTCCCAGGGAATACAGAGGTGCCACATCCACCTCCAACAGGCCAGCCCATCATTTCTCGGTCCCTGAGTTCAAATTTTGAAGAGGGAGAATCTGATTGGCTCAGCCCCGCCTATGTCTTGGAACCCTAGAAGTCCAGGCCCAATCAGCTGTGATGGGGGCGAGGTCAGGCAAGGAACGTCAGAAGAGGTCGCTGGGCCAAGGGGGTGGTGGAGGAACTGTCTTGATGTGCCAGCATTGGACTTTGCTGGAAAATATTAAAAAGTAATGGAACTGATATAAATCTTACTTATTTGCCTTGAATTGTGTCTCAGCCTTTTGGCTAAGATCAAGCGTAGCTTATTCACATTTGCCTTTCTTTGACGATCTGTGAGGCTGACCGTGTTTCTGCGTCCCTTTCTTTTTGTGTGCTGCCTGCTTCTTTTGCCCATCTTGGCCATGCTCTATATCTTACAGATATTAATGCCAGACAGAACAACAGTATGCCGAGAGGAGTTGCAGGTGGAGGGAGGATGTCTCACTACATGGTTTTTTCTTTGCCCCTAAGGCCTGGTAAGCTTTGACAGGCTTCCTAATCAGTGTTTCTAGGAGCCTGCTTCTCCCTCACAACCTGGTGTGTTGCTTGGACTAGATAATCATAAACTAGCAAGGACCTCTCCAGCCGGAGAATCTCTGAGTTTGCCCTCTCCTGCCTGGCCCCTTCTGAATGAATGAATCAACCTAGAGGAATTTTCAGGGACTCTGATTTGCTGCTCATATTGTGGGGCTCATTCTTGAGCTGCATCCCATGTCTTTGTTGGTCTGAGGCTTTTTGGTTGTCCCAATTCTGGGCTAACTGTGTGCACACCTTTAATTCCAAGTCCCCAGAAGCAAAACTTCTATACCTACATCTCTCTTTGGGAAAATGTGTTATCCCCTTACTTATAGAAAGCTAAAGATCATCTCCCATCTTCTAACCCTAGACCCTGTAGGTAACAAAGTGCCCATTATTTTAGCACTGAAGTTCGGAGCCTTCCATGAAGGAGTGTAAAGCCCAGGAGGTGATGTGCTACAAATTCTTATGCAGCTGACAGAGACAGTGAAAGCTCTGGGGCCAAGAGAGAGACAGGTGTTTAGGGCAGACAGCACTGAGGCAGGAGAAGCCCCTATGGGCGGGGATGGCAGGTAACTATGAGGCCAGCTTGCATTCGGCAGCCAGATGGTTTTGCACTGAGCCACCCATTCAGGGGCCAGCAGTTCTCAGCTGTGGGGGCTGGGGAGAAAGGGGTAATGAGCTGTGCTCTCTGAAGCCAGGGATTCAGGTTTACCTGTGGGATCCCATCCATGACCTTGGCCTCTGCAATCCAGAGCTGCATCACAGCCCCTGGGAGCCAGCAAATGCCTAGTATTTTGGGTCATGGTGGTTAGTTCATAGACTATTCTTTGGAACTGTGGGTGGCTTCTCAGGGGACCCTTCTCTGCCAGGCCCTGGAGAGACTCAGGAGCTGCCCATGGGCAATGAGGCTGATAGAAGAGGTAGGAGATGGTGCTCCTCTCTGCTGGCTCCCTAGGAAGTTGGCTAGCTCCTGATTGTGCAAAGCACAGGATGGCTACCACTCATCAGGGCCCCATCTCCTCATATCATGAGCCACAGTTTCACACAGCTTTAAAAATCTCTACTCCTGATGTGAGAAATATTGTCCCTTCTAACTCCCAAGATTAGCAGACAAACTATCTTGGGGCTGGACGTTTGTTTCCTGTGGCTGAGACCATCATTTGTTGCTTTGTATCTGTTCTTCTCTTCTATGAATATATTAATGAAAGCTTTACTTGGGCACAAAGCTCTCCACCAAGGAGTATGTTTTCCTGCTTCCCTTGCATTTAGATCTGGCTTGTGACTAGATCCTGGCCAATGGGATGGCAAGGAGGGATCATTCCCTCTCATCTTTCTCTTTTCCCTCTGGCTGGAATGCAAATGTGATGACAGGAGTTGGAGCAGTCGTTTTGGACCACATGATGAAAACTGTGCATTGAGGAAGACAGGGCAACAAGATTGAAGGAAACTGGATCCCCGACACCATTAAGCCACCACAACATCCCTGGACTACCTACTGGAATGTTTATGTGAGATAGAGAGAGAGCAAATTCTATCCTGTTTAAGCTTCTGTATTTTAGGGTTGCTTTGTCTCATCATACATACCCATCACTGTATGTCTCTCAATGGAATGGCCACATCTGGGCCTATATGGATATGCCTGGTTACTGGTGGCAGGAGTGGGGACATTCCAATTTTGGTAGACTTTGGTGGTTCCTAATAAATCATCCCTCCCAATATTCACACCCTTGTGTACTTCCCTCCCACAGTAACTCTGGACTTGGCCACATGGGGGACATGAGCAAGCATGATGCCAGCAGGAATTTGGTGAGCACTTGCACAGTGGGGCTTTACCACATGGAATACTCATTCTTGGGATGTTCTATCTCCAAACTCAAGTGTCAATCTTGAGAAGCCCAACCTAGGCACAAGGAGAGGCCACGTGGAGGAGAACTGAGGCCCTGCCTTCAGCTCCAGCCAGTAGCCAACATGTGAATGAAGCCATTTTAAAAGTGGATCTTCCCATCTGAGGCCTCAGGAAACAGAGACAAACTGTCCTTGTCACACCCTGTCCAGACTACAGGATTGTGATCAAATCATTAATTGTTGTATGCTAGATAACCGAAACACGTGTGGATGGTCCAGGGCCTTCCACACTGTCTGAAAAACTCAAGTGCATTGTGCCTTTTCACACCAAAATAGCAAACACGTCTTACTTGTGCCTTGACGCTAGACACATGGGAACTTACTGATGCTCTGGAAATACGGATTGGCCACCTTTCCCTCCAGAACACGCCCTTCCTCTCTCAGCCCTTGTCAGGTGGTGGTAGCTTGGCTTATTACTCTGACTTTCAGCTCCAGGAATGGCTGTGGGTTCTGTAGACCACACCTGCTCACTCATAATTAGGCTACTGAGGACCCATGTCCCTTAGAGAAGGGTTGAGGGGAGTGTTTGGAGGCAAGGTCTGAATGTGTCAATGATGGATCTCCAGTGCCCACGTGAATAATTATGTAATATAGGTTGGGAGAATGAACAGATAAATGAATCAATGATTGAATGGTGAGTGAAAAGTAACTCACCTGGTTCAGAGCAGGAGATCAAGGTGAGAGGGGTATTAGGGGGTCTCCAGGGAGGTAAAGCCAGTAGACAGTCACAGATTTAATGAAAGATTGTTTTGGAAATATCTTTAACCCTTTTAAAATATAATTATAGTAGCGAACATTTATTGAGTTCTTACTATATGCCAGGCACTGTGCAAAATGTTTCATGTAAATTATTGCATTAATCATCTCAACAACCTTGGCAGGTAGGTATTATAACTTTCATCTCATTTTATAGGTGAGGAAATAGAGGCCCAGAAAGGTTAGGTAACTTGCCTGAATGGGGATGGTAAGATTTGAATCCAGACAGTCTGGTGCCAGCACCCAAGGGCAGAGCAACCACAGTCTGGCAAATAGCAGGGCTCCCACTTTCCACCCTTGGAGAAAACTGGGGCCTGGCATGCGTTAGGGCACAATTGCCAACCTTGAGTCTACCAAGTGCTCCTGGGGACCTGGGAAAGCCCAGATTGGAAGAGAAGAGGCTGAAGGGGGCGAATCTGGGGTCTATGTTCCAGGAGCCGGAGCATTAGCCTCAGGGCGCTGAGATGGCACTGCCTGCCCCGCCTGAGCACCCTCACTGGCCGCTCCCACTCACTCCTCAGAAATGAGCCTGGCCCGTTCACACGTGTCCCTAATGCCAGGTTCCAAGAAAGCCACCTAAATACCTGGTATTTGAGATGTAAAGAGACCGGCTCCCTGTACTTAGCACTGCACTAGCTTTTCCAATTATAGCGCCCTATTTTCCAAAGTCTAAAATGGACATATGTTATAACTGTCCTGGGCCCCAAGGTTTCAGAAACACCCTTAAGGCTCCTGAAATACAATCATGTATTTTAGACTAATTCCTAAAGGGTTGAGAGGGGTTATCTTTAACATCTGCCAGCACCGACACAGATCTGGTCTTTGTTTGCAAATGAGCCTGGAGCCTGGGCACACCACAACCTCTGATGGAATGAGCTCTGTGATGGGCTAGGCAGGGAGGCCTGAAGAAGGGAGATCCCAGGCTGGAGTGATGGTTGAGGGGGAGACACAGCCCTGACTTGGGGGAGCTCCGATGTTGAGGAAGGAAGCAGGCCACCCACAGAAACCCAGTAGACCCTGGGGCAGGTGGGAAAGGGATAAATCCCGCTGGTTCTGCTCTCGCAGGGTGGGCAGGTGGGAAGGAGGCAGGTAGGAAGGCTGCCTGGTGTTCCAGTGCCTGGAGGCAGGTGGTACAAGTAGATGGGGGCAATGGAGGTGAACTTTAAATGCTCTCTGGAGCTGATGCAGCTTCGGGCCTGCCAGCCAGGGCATTTTCTGTCCAAACCCAACTGTCATTATTAAACATTTATTATTCAAGGGAGATGTGCTTTTCTGGTCTCAGTATTTGGCCAGCAAACTTGGTGAGTAAATGGACTAGAACTAATCCTGTAGCTAAACAGTGAGGGCTTCAGTAAAGGGAATGCCTTACTTGCCTAATAGCTCACAGGGAGGGCCGAGATATGGAGTATCAGCCATCGGACTGCTTTCTCCCTCAGGTGGGGAGGCAGTGGCTTGGAGGCCAGGCCTCTTGAAACTTTTGCGAACAAACCGGTAGAGCTGAGGTAGAGCTCATTAGAAGATCAAGGGCAATAATTAGGAGTTTAAGGATGTCCCGGGTAGGGGACAGACTCCTGGCCAAGCATCAAGAGAGCTGGGTTCCAGCCAGCTCAGACCTTAATTGGCTGGCTGTTACTTCAGAAATTGGTAAGAACATCCCTTCTCCCTAGAGGCCAGGGCCTGCAAGAGGAGCAGAGAGGAAAGGGAGGCCAGTCTGAGGGAGGAGACACAGCTCTGCCCTGAGGGAGGAATAGATGAAACTGCCTTTGCAAAAATTGGAGTAGTGAGGGAAATCTGATGTCACTGACTCCATCTTGGTCCTACCAGGCTTTCTACCAGCTTTAGCTCATCCTTGTGTGGACGCCATAATAGCACTTTCCTTGAACTGATCCACCACCTGTTCAAAACTTGAAACCACATCTGTAAAGACTAGTAAAAGGTCAAGACGTTAGAATTATGGTAGGGGCTTGAACCATCACTTAGCTTGTTTTTCTATAAGGTGTTGACTGCCCCAGAGTCACATAACTAGAGGTTTCAAGATTTACATCTTCCCCAACTACTCCTGTAGATAACATCGCTATTGAGAAACCTAAAGAATAAAGACACTAAAAGGTAATTCCACAAAGAGTTGTTGAGCTCCTGTGTGTGCCCGAGGCCAGGCAGGGAGTCCCAGCCCCTATCAGCCAGAAGTCCCTAGGTCTTTGATATAGTTTACAGATTTAGCATTTCCACAGACCAAGAGAAAACACCTGGTCCTGAGACTCCCTCCCGGGAACTGACTCAGCTGCGTGAAGACTGCTTAGACACCCCCGTGATTTCATCCCCAGCCAATGAATTGTTTCAGTTCCCCAGCCTCCTGCCCACCAAAGTACCCTGAAAAACCCTCCCCTCTGAATCTCAGGAAAGTGGGTTTGAGAACTTTCTTCTGTCCTGCTTGGCTGGCCATGGTATCATTCAATTCTTCTTTGCTGCAGCACCTGCTGTTCTCAGTGCATTGGTATTTTCAGGGCAGTGGGCAAGAAGAACCTATTGGGCTATAACATAGACACAGCTTATGGACTCAGGAGGCTGGGCTATCAAACAGGCCAGGACTGTGGGAAACAGGGTCCACCCTTTCCACCTAACCATTACTTACCCAGAGAAGGCAAGGGCCCCTGGCTAGCATCTGGAGGGAGGCTTTCCAGGCCTGGACAGATACCAGAGTGGGATGAGTGTTCTGCAGCACCTGGAGCCTCTTGCCAGCCCCTCACTCCATGTGAGTCTTGCAGGTCAGACCCAGATTGGGTGCCCTAGGGTCAGTGAAGTGTGGCAGGGTCTTTCTCTGTCATCCACACTGGAATGCAGTAGCATGATCATAGTTCAGTGCAGCCTTGACATCCTGGGCGCAAGTGATTCTCCCACCTCAGCTTCCCAAGTAGCTGGGATGACAGGCATGCAGCACTATGCCCAGCTAATTTTTGTATTTTGATTTTTTGTAGAGACAAGGTCTTACTGTGTTGCCCATGCTGGTCTCAAACTCCTGGGCTCAGACAATCCCCTTGCCTCAGTACTAGTCAGGCTATTCTTTCCTGGGGTGGGGAAGCATCCTGGTCTGACCCTATTGACAGAGAAAGAGTAGAAAAGGGGCTTGTTTGGGTCTGAGTAAGTCCCCTTCCCAAAATGGCAGCTTTGGTTCTAAGTTCACTAAAAGGTATACTCCATGAGGGCAGGAATTCTGGTCCATGTTGTACACTGCTTCATTCCCAGAGCCTAAGATCATGCCTGGCACATAGTAGGTGTTCAAAAAAAAGTTACTGTATTAATTAGAGTCCTTTTCAACCTCAACTCAGAACTCACTTTCTACCAAAAAATCTCCTTGATAAAGCTTTTCTACTTCAGTGAGAACTACTCAAAAGAAGTGCATATAAAATTCATTTGCAAATATAAGCGATTGAATCTCAACAACTGGCTATTTTGAAGGGAAAAAATGACAAATTTAGATTATTATTATGGTTGTGTAGCAGGCCCTATGCTAGTTTCTTAATAGACATTATGTGACTTAATTCTTTAAGGAAGGCCCTATCTCACAAACAAGAAAACAAAGGTGTCAGGTACGGTGGCTCACACCTGTAATCCCAGCACTTTGGGAGGCTGAGGCAGGGGGGTCATTTGAGCCCAGGAGTTTGAGACCAGCATGGGCAACATAGTGAGACCTTCTCTCTACAAAACATAAAAATACACAAATTAGCTGAGCACAGTGCCACATGCCTGTCGTCCCAGCTACTTGGGAAGCTGAGGTGAGAGAATCACTTGCGCCCAGGAGGTCAAGGCTGCAGTGAGCGATGATCATGCCACTGCGTTCTAGCCTGGATGACAGAGCAAGACCCTGTCTCAAAAAAGAAAGAAAAAAGAAACTAAGGCTCTAAGGAGGGAAAATTACACTGTACCCCTGAAGTTGTGCCTCTAGGAAATTGCAGAGCTGGGATTTGAACTCACTTCTGACTCAACCCCTTCCCTGACTCTTTTCCTGAACATCGTGGAATTATTCTTTTTCCAACTAGTTTTGTGATTCAAAAGGTAATTCTACAAAGAGTTCTTTATCTCCTGTGTGTCCAAGACCAGACAGCATGCACAGGAAGCCGAAGTCCCTTTCAGTCAGGAGCCACCGGCCAAGGGACAGCAGAGCACTGGGCCTGATGGAAGCACTCATGACAGTGGCCTCTGTCAGCCCAAGGCTGCAGTTTCCTGGCAACACGGCGCTGCCAGCCCTTGACTTAGTGTCATCTGCCATCCAGACCAACAGCGGATTATCCTACAGACAGGTGCACCTAAGGCTTGTCAGTTCTACCTGGAAAGTTACCTCTCAGCATTCTGAGCATATGGCCATGCACAACTTCCAGAGCTAAGAAGCACCTGGAAGGCATCTCATCTGACCTGTCATCTCTCTTGTGTAGAATCCCTGACAGAGGGTCCTCTGGTGTTACTTACGGACTTTGGGGATGGGGGCTCACTGCCCAGAAGGACAGCTCCTTCGACAGATTCTTCCTCCACCTCAGCTGAAAGGATTCATTTTGCAGCACTGCCCACCTTGGAACCCTTTGTGTTTGCTGGAACTTTCTTTGTGATCATTCTTATGTCACTACATAGCATATAAATGTATCACACACTCCCCCCATTATTATTATCTCATAGTATGCACCAGGCACTGGCCATAAATTGTTTCTAATCATCATTAAAACTCTACCACAGTTATCCTCCCTCTATGTGTAGGAAAACTAAGGCTTGGAGGTTGAAGAGGTCATGGATCTTGCCCAAGGTCATTTAAACTCATAAATGTCACAGTTTAAATTTGAATCTAGATAGAGCTGTCAGCTCTAAAGAGGTTTGCTCAGCCAATTTTTCCTCACATTAGCTGTTTATCCAAATTTGCTGAGAAGCTTTTTAAAAATGCATCTTCTTTACAACAAGACCAGAGAAAGAATAGGGCAGCTCTCTGTGCAGCAATATGGTGCATGTATATGCCTAGAGCATCTCCAGGAAGAAGGTGAGTGACTGGCCAACTCTGGCCCCAGGGGATGGTCTGCAGGAGGTGACACAGGAGTGGAAGACTTGCTTTTTAATATATTCTCCAGGACTCATTGGGTTTCCCTCCCTCCCTCCCTCCCTCCTTCCCTCCTTTCCTCCCTCCCTCCCTCCCTCCTTTCTTTCCCTCTTTCTTTCTTTCCTTCTTTCTTTTTCTTTCTTTCTTCTTTTTTCTTTCTTTCTTTTCTTTCTTTCTCTCTTTCTTTATTTCTCTTTCCTTCCTTCCTTCCTTCCTTCTTGCTTGCTTTTCCCTCCCTCCCTCCTTTCCTCCCTTCCTTCTTTCCTTCCTTCCTTCCCTCCCTCCCTCCCTCCTTCCTGTCTTCTTTCCTTCTTCTTCTCTCTTCCTTCCTTCTCTCTCTCTTTCTCTTTCTTCTTTTCACCTTTTCAAAAATGTGAAAATAATTTAAAAATCAAAAAGAATATAGCTCCAGGACCCCACAGCCAGAACTCCTTATAAATCAGAGCATCCAGGGTTGGGTTTTGGGGCCCAATAAACATCCTAGGTGGTCACTGGAGCCCTCTGACCCCTGCCGCTAGTGGCCAGAACCCAGCCTCATCTCACCTGGCATTTCCCCTCTGCCCCTAGCCCCTGGCTGGTCCAGAGCTCTGTACTGTCGGCTCTGGGAGGGACTGAAGGCTGCCTTAGGTGGCTATGGGCCCTCTCTTCAATGTTTCCCCAGGGACTTTTTCTAGCCAGATTTCTTGAGCCCCACACCTGCCAATGAGCCAGCGCCACACAATGACTCAGCCTCTGTGTCCTGTGGGTCCGCTACAGCTTAGAGGCCATTCCCATGCTAGGGCTTTGCCACCACATGCCTGAGGCTGCCGCTCCTCAGCCCCTACCCTCAAGCCCCAGAGCCCTCAGCCCCCAAGGTCAGCCAGGTCCATGTGATTATTGTTCCCTCACATCAGCAGCGACCTCCTAACCACACTGCTCTGCTCCTTGGCTTTTTAAACTTCATAATTTGTCTCTACAGCATTTCTCTGTGTTGAGATGTTAGTGTGAGCATGAAAAATTCTGGAGCCAGACTGCCCGGGTTCAAAGCCCAGCTTGCTACACTTAGCTGCTTGACCTAGGGCAAGTTTTTAATCTCTGTGTTCGAGGATGGAAGGAGTTGAGATATGTGAAGCTCTTTGAATAATGCCTGGCACCCAGGATGTGCACAGTGAATGTTCATGATGATGATGACTGTCATTAGAATCTCAGTGGGAAGACTAATAAGAGTTGCAGTCAATGTTCTAGGCTCCGGAGTTAGACAGCTTGGCTTCCAATCCTTACTCTGCGTCTTTCTTTCTTTTTTTTTTTTTTGAGACTGAGTCTCGCTCTGTCGCCCAGGCTGGAGTGCAGTGGCGCGATCTCGGCTCACCACAACCTCCACCTCCTGGGTTCAAGCAATTCTCCTGCCTCAGCCTCTCGAGTAGCTGGGATTACAGGTGGGTGCCAACCTGCCTGGCTAATTGTTGTATTTTTAGTAGAAATGGGGTTTCACCATGTTGGTCAGGCTGGTCTTGAACTCCTGACCTCAGGTGATCCACCTGCCTCAGCCTCCCAGAGTGCTGGGATTACAGGCATGAGCCGCTGTGCCCGGCCCCTATTCTGCATCTTTCTAGCGCTAACCTTTATAACCCCTCAAAGCCTCAGTTTCATCACCTGTAAGATGGGGATGACTTTTACTTCACTGGATGGTGGAGGATGGTGTCTGGTGCAAAATAGATGCTCAATAAATATTCATAGAATGGATCACAGCATGGGGGTGGGGCAGAAGGAAGCCTGATGGTCAGAATGTGAGCATATCTTTTTGCCTCAGGCTGCTGGTGAGGATCTACTGGCACATCTGGCAGTGTGTGGGAGACTGGGGGTCAGGGCAGGCCCTCCTTCTTCACAGTGACCGAGGGATCTTGGCCTGAGGAAGACCCTAGACTGCCTAGGTATTCGTTAGGAAGGAGTGGCCAGCCTGCTAGCCAGGCCAGGCCTGTGCCTATCAATACTGTCAGCACGTCCCCTCCCTGCCAAGAAGTGGGACCACAGGAAGGAAGCCAATTGCAATCAGAAGGCACGCCATTCATATCCAGGGGAAAACATCACCTTAAGGGCTAAAAAGTCTCCTTGGCCAGATGGTGGCAAGGGTTCTCACTGCAGGAGGATTTGAGGATGCTTAGACTCAGCCTGAAGGATAGAGGGCAGGCGGAAGAGCAGCATGCATGGTGTATGTGCAGGCCTCGGCTCCAGCAGGGCTTGCCAGCCATAGAGGAGCTGCCACCCCTGCCTCTCGGTGCCTCCTCCCGTGGCCTCTCTCGGAGCCACCTTCTGACACCCCACCTCTTCTTTAGGGGAGCCATGCTTTGCTCTCCTTGATGGAAGCTGTAGGAGGGGGAGCACTCCCTCTGACTCTCCCCAGCTCATTATGAATGGGCTCGTTTTCCATGGACCAGTGTTAGATGTCATACTGTCAGGCACAATTAACTCGGCTATGTCTTAGTTTAGTTGGTATTTATCTGTCCAAGTTCCCCTTAATAGACTGAAAATCCCATAAGGGCTGAGAGACAAGTTCTTACTCCTCTTATTATCATTACTAGAGATGAGGTCTGTAAAGCTCAAGTGCGACACTGCTATTCTTAGTATCTGCAAATATATTAACAGGGGGACATAACAGTAGCTAGATGAATTGGGCACATGTGATGGGCCAGGCACTATACTAAGCATGTTAATGATATTAACTCATTTAATTCTCACATCAACTCTATGAGAGCCATGCTATTATGATCATTTGTAGAGAGGAAAAACTGAGGCAGAGAGCAGTCGGCTAACTCATGCAAAGTCACACAATCAGGAGGTGACAGGATTCAAACTCCGGCTTTCTGAATCTAGAACCCAATTTCCACACCTTGAGCCGTCGGTGAGCATTTGTGGAGTGGCGGAGTGAGAAGTAGCACTCCCCAGGCACCCTCGTTCCGGGAGGCCCTACGCTGGTGTGGTCTCACCCGCTGCTGAGACAGATACCCAACATGGCCCCGTTCAATACTTAAAGCTCAGTTACACATTGACCACATGGCACAGTTTTCTACTTGATGTATTTAAATGGATTTAGGGCTGGGTGCGGTGGTTCACTCCTGTAATCCCAGTACGTTGGGAGGCCGAGACAAACTCCTGAGGTCAGGAGTTTGAGACCAGCCTGGCAAACATGGCGAAACCTGTCTCTACTAAAAATACAAAAATTAGCCAAGTGTGTGCCAATAATCTCAGCTACTCGGGAGCCTGAGGAAAGAGAATCGCTTGAACCCGGGAGGCGGAGGTTGCAGTGAGCCGAGATCGTGTCACTGCACTCCAGCCTGGGTGACAGAGCGAAACCTCCAACTCAAAAGGGATAAATGGATTTAGTTTTTTTTCAGTCTTTATTGTAGTTGTTTATGCACATAAAGAGTCACACAGATCTATGAGGTTCCTTACAAACAAAGCAGCCTCACTGAGCAGAGGCGCCACGTTCACTTTCACTGACAGATTCTGCTGGAATGGCTCTATCCCATGCTGCCCCTGCGCACAATTTATATGCACCCCAGCCCCCTCCCGTAATCCCTATGTCGTACTGGTTAGATGGGGATGGAACATGACCTTGTAAAAGCATTGACAGCCAGGGCTGAGCCATTTCGTAATCTATGATTGCTGTTTTTTTCCTTTGCGTGACTTTTTTTCCTCCCTGAAGTTGATGATGGTCTCTTTTATTGATCATTTAATTGTCAATGCACTTAGAGTGAATTCAATGGCTTCTCACTTTCTGATAAGAACGGCTAATACCTACGGAGCACTTTCTGGGTGCCAGGCACTATTCTAAGTCCTTTCATTGTAGTAACATATTTGAGGCCTTATCATAACCCGCCGAGGTGTGCACTATGATGATCCCACTTTACAGATGGATAAACTGAGGCACAGAGAGGTTAAGTATCTTTCTCACAACCCCAGAGCAAGTATGCGGCAGAGCAGAGATTTGAACCCACGCTCTTCTCACTGTAGGCCTTGTGTCTACCTGGCCTCCCATGGCCTCTGGGAACATATCTTCCTATCAGTCTCCTCTGGGCCCTTTCTCACCCTCTCATTGTTTTCTGGGTTCAGTCCTGTCTCTGTGCCTAGACTGTAAGCTAGCCCACTGTCCTGCTCCTCTGCAGTCTTGGAAGCAGAACTGGACCCAGCAGGCCCTCTTGTTTTTGCCAGGATGTTCCTGCCCTGGACTGTCTACTCGTCCTCATGCTCTCCACCCTGGGGCCTTGTGGGTAGGAGACAGGACAGGGAGCACTGCTGGTTCAGGTACAGCTGGGCCTACAGAGGCTCAGGAAGGCCAAATCAGGGCCCTAAGGGCTCATGGCCAGGGAAATGGGGTTTGAACTCCCTCCTTCACCTGCCAGTCCAGGGATGTTCATAAGACATTGAACTGCCTCCTATAGGCCCAGGCATATACACACCATGCACGTTACATACACAAATATGCAAACATAGATATACATTATTTACAAATGCTAATTATGTGCATGCATTTTTCACATGGACACATTATATACACATACATATATACACGATTGCATTTCAGATACATATATACATGTACACACACATACTCACATAATACACACATATACCAGTTATACACATAGTAACCCACAAACATATTAACACAGAATCACATTATACAAACACCTTGTTACAAACACAAACCTGTGTATACTATATATTGACACAGAGATAGACATACGCCACATGTACACATATTGTACAGATGAAAACATACACAAATATGTAAATATATACCTATATTCACATAAATATACACGTCATATTTGCATAACACACACAAACACTATTACACAAAGCACATACACATGTTTTTCACACATTTGCACACATACAAATAAATCCACAAATATACAAAAACCTACAGTGCAAACATATGCAAGCACATGTGCACATCCACAGATGCAAAAACTTGTACACATTCATATTTTGTGCACAAAGAAACATGCCCATATCTGCATGTGTGTGCACACAATCAGGTGTGCCTGCCTGGCCTAGTTTGTATGGGGAGTGATGGAAGAAGGCCATTGGCCTCTCCAGGTCCTGTATTTGTCTGCTGACTTGGGGTGAGTGTGTTTCCTGACTCTCTCCTTGGGGTTGCATCATAAAGTGCTTTCCTTGAACAGGGCTGGTACAGGGCCAGGTCTCCTCGTTACATCAGCAGGGCGAGCCAAGGGAGGTTACCTAAAAATTCAAGTAAGCAGTCCCCAGCCCATGGAGGCTTGAGAGACCCCCAAACCTTTCCCTTTCTCTGGAGTCCCATCCAGGGTTAACTACTGGCCACACTCCCAGGGAGGCCCCAAAAGCTGCCAGATGACACCCTTTAAGAGATGAGAAAATGGCTTGACAAAGCCAGTTAATGTTTGTGAATACCAGTTTAAGGAGAGAAGGAATTCCAAAGCCTCCACAGCTTGCCCCTCCACACCTCTGAGCACCTGGAAGTCTTAGCCTGGGGCTGTGCACACAGTAGGAGCTACGTCAACGTGGACAGCCATTGATTTAAAGGATGGCAGCACTCTAGGGGATGGGGTCTGACAAGTGGTGGAGGCTCCAGGGAGTCAGCTCCAGAATTCAGAGGCAATGCAGACCCTCTTCATGTTTGAGGATCCTGCCTGAATCACTTCCAGCCCAGAGGTTCTTAGCCTCGTTGTCTGCTGGAGGTGAGGGACTGTGAGTTTGGGGAGCCCCCTACAGAGGCCCCCTGGATTGTCCCTTCTTCCCCCACCTTGGCTTTCCTCCCAGCTTGGTCTTCCCGCCACCCCCAGCACTCCCCAGACACATTCCTCTCCTTCAGACATTTGTTTCAAGGGCTTGGTGATTTCTTTGCAGGATTTGATTTGCCGCTCAGGCATTTCCTTGAGTGGCCCCTCGGTGTTTGCCCTCATCCAGATGGCATCCAGATGCAAACGTCTCCCCTCCCCCAGTTCTGGCTCCTCAGCTAAGGGAATTGAATCTTGACGCCCACCTCACACCCACCTCCCTGCATCATCAGCTTTGTTTCTGGGGTCTGAGGTCAGGGCATGGACTGACACCTCTGTCTGTGGCTCTCCTCACAGCCCAGCTTCTGGCCGTCCTGTGATCTGCCTCCCTCCTCTGCCTTTGTTCAAGTCAACAGGTAATTGCTCTGACAGCCAAAGCAAATGTCAGTGTGATAATGAGGGAGATATGATGCCGTTCTGGCGTAGGCAGGGAGGGGGAAGAGCAGAATGTGTGTTTATGTCCAGGGAGCAGGTGCTGAGAGCTCTGACCTCCAGCTGAGGTCCTCAGAGATGACCAAATCCAGGTGAGAGAACTGAGGGGAGCAGATGACAGCCATGCTAATAATTACAGACCAAGGTCCATGTGCAACAACAACATAAAGACCAGTTCCATTAGTCCTGTGAGCTGGGCCTGCTTATTCCCATTTTACAGATGAGGAAACTGAGGCCCAGAATGGAGAGAAAAACTGACCAGAACAATCACCTATAGAATAACTTTTGTGTTCCAGGCGCTACATAAAGATCAGCTAACTTAACAAGGCATTCTTTCGAACACCTTGAGAGCGGGACACCCTTGTCCCCATTTTATAGATAAGCTAACTGAGGTTCAGAGAAACTTAGTAATTCATACAAGACCATGTGGCTTCTTAAGTGGCAAACTTGGCTCCAAACCAAAGGCTTCCAAGGCCCATGGCACTTCCTGTGTGCCCTAACTGGCCCAGCGGCAGGGCCAGATCTTCAGGAGCTGTCTCCAGACCCCTGTCCTGCATGGTGACAACCACCCTGATGGGAAACGTCTCAAGGAGCCTGGGAACAGTCCTGGGTAAGAATTCCTGTGCCTGGGGAAAACTCACTGTTTCTCAGAGGCCAGACTCTAGACCTGTCAACTCTCTGTCCAGTGCTGGACTCTTGACCCAGGGCAGAACTAGCTCTTGGCGAGGCCCTTGCTGACCTCTGCTCAAACCCTCTGTATCCCCATCAAAGTTAATATTTACATACTCTCTGCCATGCCCCTGTGATGCTGCCATACATATCAAAGTGCTTCCTGGCCCCAGACACCCCAGGGCCCCCCAAACCCCTCCTAGGCTCCATGCTCCATGCAGGGCCCATCGACCCTCAGGCAGCCAGAATGATGGGCAGCCATGCTGTGGCCAGATGGACTGTGTTCTTTTCACTGTGCACAGTCAAGCTTCCTTGACAGAAAATGGGGCATTTGGCCCAGGCTCAAAGCTGCAGTGTAGGCATTTCCTAGAACCACTGGGCATTGGACCCCAGAAGTGTGTGATGAGTCAGGGCCAAGGGTCAGGCTCTCCCAGCCCCATGCCTCAGGCAGCTGTGGGGATGGGCTCCAGGAGGCCCTGCCTGGTAGTACCTGGTGGGCCTGAGGTGTGTGGGTAGAGCCATCCAGGCCCACGGGAGGAACATCTACCTGTCTGGCCCCACAGCCCAGAGAACAACAGAGCTGGGCATGTAGGGCAAGTTAGGAACAGGGCTGGAACTTCTCACCAGCATGCCTCTCCCCAGTGCTTCCTCCAGGTGGCCTCCCAGCAGGCTAAGAGGTAGATGCCAGCATTGGCCAGACCCGCTCCTCCCCCGACCCCACCCCGCTCACTTCCTTCCCTCTATCTTCCTTCCTTGCAGCTCTAAGTGAGCTCAGCTTTGCAGTAGAAGGGAAACCTGAGGAATCAAGGGTCTCTGAGCTGGGCTCCTCCCCAGAGGGTCAGAGGGGCTGTTTTCAGCTGGGATCTGGACCCCAGAGAGCTCTAGGGAAGACCCCAGGCTGAGCAGGAGAGAGGAGCATCCCTGCAGCCAGCAGTCTGGTGGGGCTGGCTGACCTGTGTCCTTGGGGCTGGGGTCCTCAGGTGGGTGTGTTTGCTTTCCGAGGAATTCCTGCAGGAAGCATGGGGGTAAGTGTCTGAGAATTTCAATGATGGTCAGAGGGAGAGGACACTGCTCCAGTCACATGTTGGTGGCTAGGTAGCCTGGGAAGGGAAACTGTGGCCGGCATGCCAGGCCCTGCAGGTTACTGTTTGACCCGGAGCCACGTGTTTTTCTACTGGGTATTTTTATCCTCTGTACCTGGCAGTGGGCAGCTGGAAGGAGGGAGGTACGCAGCTGGTGTCTCACTAGGCAAGAGAGGGCTGCAGAGAGGCAAGCTTAGGGATGCAGAACAAGGTACTGAAAGAAGAAGAGGGAGTCCCCGGAGCAGGCCGGCTCCCCACACCTCAGCTACACCCCCAGCCCTACTCTGATGCCATCCCATCCCTGGCTCTCCTCTCTCTGTTAGGACTGGCAGAGGTGAGGAGAAGAAAAAGATGGGGAGGAAAACCAAGAGATCTTTCCAGGGGTCCACAGCTTGTCAGGAAAGTTAAAAATGCCCCCTCCTTCCCTTGTATTATCCTCATTGGTAATGAATCATTCTCAGATCCTGTGCACCACGAGTTAGAGATTTATTCCTTCTGGAGACACTGCAGTCTTACTTTGATTGTGGGAGTAAGTCATAGCTAACTGAGATACCCTCTACCCCTACCTGCACCCACCAAGGCCAATCTGATGAGGGAACACAGCCCTGCTCCCAGAAAATCCCAGTCTAAGAGGATAGGGACTGTGTCTCAACTTATAACAAGACCTTTGCCCCTCTGCATCCAAGAGGCCTGGAAGTCAGTTAAAAATACCCACTGGGTCCATAAGTTCTGGAATCCCAAGCCCTCCCCATCTCTCTGTTTTCCTCCTTAGCAATCGGGAGTCTTGCCTGAGCTGACTTTGCAAGGCTCTTTACAGCCCAGTGGGCAGAGTTCTTCTCACTCATCATGGGGGCACAGGGGAGGGACGTCCTCAAAGGCCACTTAGCTCAGGCCCGCTGATGCCATGGTACCAGTTGAGCAAAGCCAGCTTCCTTCCTGCACCCCCACAAAGTCCAGATGGGCTTTGAAGTTACACTTGAGTCTAGTGGGAAGTGGGTCTCTGAGCAAACCTGCCTACCAGCTGACACCACCAGATCACCAGAAGCTTCCCGGCCCCAACACTCACCAGAACTGGATCTGAAGCAGGCTAGGCAGCTGGCCCGTAGCCCAGGGTCTTTCTAAGGGCTCTCTGAGAGTCTTGCAGTAGGAGGAGCAAGACTGTCTAGGGGAAATCCGTTCCCTCTGAGCAAGGGGCTTCCTGGCATTGGCAAATGAGAGGCCCCAGGCCAAAGAGTGATGGGCATCTGCCAGAAGAGCCTAGATCTCCAGGGAGGCCTCCTAGTTCTCTGGCAGTGCCCCTAGGATTACCCTAAAGTGGGGTGCAGGAGCAGGTCAGGGGAGCGGGAGACTTTCAGCCTGGGCATACGGACGGGGGCCCACTTCTTGGTTTGGAGCGGGACTGCAGACCATCACCTGATGTGGGGATCAGTCCTTCCCACTTGGGGAATCAGCCCCCCACTCTCAGCCTACCTTCCTGCAGGTCTTCCCTTTCCTCTGCACCTTAAACCCCCGGCCATCTCTCTATTCCCCAGTACATGATAGGGACTGGGCTAAGGCCATTTGCCTACACGGCCTCACTGACTCCACCAAACCTTGGTGGCGAATCTCTTCACCCTCATTTTACAGATGAAGAAGCTGAATAGAAGTATCATTAAATAATTAACCCAAGGTCACCCAGCCAGTCAACGGCCTGGCCAGGATTAAACCTAAATCTGTTTGACTCCAAGTCCAGCTGAGAAATCATATCAGCCATGTATCCTGTGTCTTCCCACTCTTCCAGAGCCCTGACCAGCAGGCTGATCAGAAAGTTGAACATAACTGGCTCCTACCACCCACCGTTTCCCGTGTCCTACCATCAGGAAGCCCTCCTGGAATCCAAGCTCACACTTCCTGCTGTCTTTTACCCTGATATCACGGAAGGTGGAGCAAAGATGGCTCCCCAACCCTGCCCCACGTTCTGTTTCTGTGTCCCATGGGACTGTGGCATTACTATGTGGCTCTGGAGGGTGTGTTGCTCCTGGCTGCAGAAGCAAGAGTCTCAAGCACTGGGGAAGGAAGGGACTCTGACATTGTGCTGGGAGATACGGGTGTCTCTTGGGCCGCCTCACAGAGGAGACTTGGGCCATGCCTTCACTACCATTTCCTACTGAGTCCAAGACAGGTGAGGAGCAAGCCAGAAGGAAAGTGGGGACTTTGAAGACCTTCAGAGGGTCCTTGGCTTCTGATGCTGTTTTGTTCTTTGGGACAAGTTGAGGTCATGCCTCTTGGGACACCGAGAAGTCCTGGGGTTTGGAAATCCCCACATGGCCCTCACACCCTTGCTGCCCTCAGGCCTCTAGTTGTAGAAGAAGCTGAGGAGAAAGGACACAAGCTTGCATCCATTCCCTGAAGTCGAGGAGTTCAGTTCCTCATCTGGGTGAAAAGGAAAGGGGAATTCCAAAGATCCGGCTCCAGGGCCCTGGTGTTGAACCTAGAGCTTTCATTTCTTAGAAGCCTGCTGTTTTCTGATAGAGCCTTCTGACCTCTGGCTTCGTGTCTGAGTTTGGCAGGTGGATCGATCAAACCCCAGTGTTTGGAGAGGGGGTTGAAGGGACACAATTTGGCTCCTACAGCTCCCTGACTCAGGATATTGGGACACAGAAAAACTCTTGACCCTGAGCCCATCAAAGCCCCTCTCTCAGGTTGCCTTTCCCTGCCCCTCACAGCACACCCCTTCTTGAGAAGGCCAACAGTACCACCACGGCTGTGGGGAGAGGGGCAGCCTGGGCTGGGCTGTCCACTGGGGCATCTCCTATCCTTGAAGCTTTCCGAGTCTCCTGCACTCCCTGGCCAATGGACATGGATTTTCTCCTCCCTGGGCTGGGCCCAGGAGAGATTCAGAATAGGAGCCAACAGAAGCCCTGCCCTCAAGATGCTTCCATCAGAATGCAGACACAGTCATGCCCATGGATTACAGGCCAGCATTAGTGCCAAAGAGAGTAATCACAACAGCCAAGATTTCTCGAGCACTTCCAAAATGGGCACTTTATATCCATTAACATGGATCCTTTTAATCCTTGCAACCACCCTGGGAAATTGGTGCTATCACATCAGCATTTTATAGATGAGGAAGCTGTGGCTCAGAGCAGCCAGTAAGAGGCCCAAGGTCTTACAGCAAGGAAGTAGCGGGAGCAGGTTCTATCCCGGAGCCCGTACTCTCACCTCCTACACCTGTGCCGTTCCATGCAGTGGCCACTAAAAGCATGTGATTATTTAACTTTGAATTCATTAAAGTTAAACGCAGTTAAAGTTCAGTCTCTCATTTTGCACTAGCCACTTTTCAAGTGCTCAGTAGCCACATGTGGCTAGCGGCTGTCACATTGGACAATACAGATATTAAACGTCTCCATCATTGCAGAATGTTCTATTGGACAACACTGGTCTACTACCTACTGCCTTTCAAGAATAGAGATGGAGCAGTGAAAAATCATCCTTCAGTCAGTAGACTAAAATAATAATTAACAATAATGATAACAATGGCTACAATTTACCGAGAGCTTCCTCAGTACCAGGCACAGTGCCAAGCCCATAAGCCTTACCCAATCCTGGGTTCAGGAAGGTAACCCAGGGTCACAGTAGCCAGGAAGTGAATCCAGGTTTGTGTGGTCTGAGAGTCCAGTCCACTGTCCCTTACCCTCCTGCCCCACCCCCTGCCATGTCCGCAGGAGTTTATAGTTCCTGGGGGAAGGAGGGAAAGGCAAGTGCACTGCATTTCACAAGACCAGGGATTAAATAAATCAGCACATAATTAACATCATCACATTTCCCCAAGCCCGCTGACCAGAACATTGTGCTAATGAGGTCAAGGTCTTGATTTTGAACCCTGTGAGCATCACATCACTTCACTTCATGGGAGAAAGGCTGGCTCCCTGCCCTGAGGGCAGCCCCCCTAACTGTGATTAGGAAATAGGGAGAGTGTGGATGTTGCAGCGCAGCCTGTGGCCTGCGCTCTGAGGCTCAGCGTAGTGGAGGGTCTGGTGTCTGGCCAAGAAGAGTCCTATTAAATGCTATGGGGATGTGTCTTCTGGACAACTGGGCATCTAGAAAGGATGGGGTCAGTAGAAAGTAAAGCCTGAGTTTGAAGAAAAGATGCAGCAGAAGATAGAAAATAACTTCTGAGACTTGCTTCCTCTTAGTTGGGTAAAACCTTTCGGGCAGCATGGGGACATACAGGAGTTTTTGAGGGCTTGACTTGGGTGGGGAGATCTGCCTTTAATATCCTGTAAGGATGGCACTATTTGGGGGAAAGTTAGCTCAATCGTATGTCAATCCCACATGGCCTCAGGGGAGATAAGGCCTGGGGAGAGGCTAGAGCAGACTGTTCAGCAGGAGCAGGTCTCCTCTGGGACAGGCCTGAGGAGTACACGAGACAATGTGGGTTCAGCGCCTGAGTGGGCCAGGCACGCAGTAGGTCTTGATAAACATTAGTTTATTAAACTATCTCCCTCCTTTAAGCAGCTTTTTATTCTGGGCCAGTACACTGCCAGGTGTGGGGCTCTGATGATTGATGTCAGCATAATGCCAAAGGCATGACCCAGTGGCTGGCTGTGTGAGTCAGGATAGGCCGTGCTGTGCTGCAGTGATGAAGTATCCCAGAAATGTCAGTGGGATAACACCACAGAGGTTTTTTCTTGCTCATGCTATTTGGCCAAAGCAGATTGGCAGGGGCTCTGTTCCATATCGTGGCTTAGGGACCCTGGGTGTTGGATGTACCAGATTTCAACACGTGGCTTTCTGGTTGCTGCTGCAAGGGCAAAAAAGAGCAGGAGGGCTGTGCAGTGGCTCCTAAACACTTTGGCCTGGAAGTGCCAGATAGCATTTCCCCTCACAGCCTATTGACCACGACTGGTCCTGTGGTCCCACCTCATGGCGAGGGGCCTGAGGAGTGTGAGGCACATGTGGGTATTTGGTAAGCACTAAATGTCTCTGCCACTCTACCACTTCCCCTCTCAAAATTCCATTTCCTTCTCCTGTAAAAAGACTGTTAGAATGGTTAAAATCCAAAATATTGACAATATCATTTGCTAGTGAGAATGCAGAGCAATAGAACTCTTGGGAATGAACTCTCATTTGTTGCAAAACAATACAACCACTTTGGAAGACAGTTTGACAGTTCTCAGAAAACTAAATATAGTCTTCCCATAGGATCTAAAAATTGTGTCCCTAGGTATTTACTCAATTGATTTTAAAACTCATTTTTGTCTACACTAAAACCAGCATGTGCATATTTATAATAATTTATTCAGAATGGCCAAAGATCAGCTGGGCATGGTGGCTCATGTCTGTAATCCCAGCACTTTGAGAGCCAAGGTAAGAGGATCACTTAAGTCCAGGAGTTTGAGACCAGCCTGGACAACATGGTTGAGAGGCTGAGGTGGGAGGATTGCTCGAGCACAGGAGGTCAAGGCTGCAGTGAGCCATGCTCACACCACTACACTCCAGCCTGGGCAACAGAGCAAGACCTTGTCTCAAAAAAAAAAAAAAAAATCGTCAAAGATGTAATTACTAAAAGTAACCAAGATATACTTTAATAGGTGAATGGATAAACAAACTGTAGTACATCCACATAATGTAATACTATTTAGCAATAAAAAATAAGGTGCTATCAAGCCACATAAAGACGTGAGTGAATCTTAAATGCATATTGCTAGGTGGAAGAAGCCAGTCTGAAAGAGTTACATAGTATATGATTCCATTGATATCACATTCTGGAAAAGGTAAAACTATAGAGATGGTAAAAAGATCAGTGATTGCTAAGGATTCAGGGTAGGAAGAAGGTTGAATAAATGAAGTGGGAAAGAATTTCTTTGGGTGGTGAAACTATTCTGTATGATACTGCAATGGTGAATATGTAACACTGCAACTGTCAAAAACCCCCAGTGTTACAGAGCAAAGGGGACTTCACTGCAAGCAAATTTTAAAAAGTCATTTAGGATGTTGGAAGATTGCAATGGGGAATGCAGAATGTGACAGAAGAATTTAATCTAAGTGTATTATGAAAGTATAAAACAGCTTCACTGAAGGGACAAGAGGGAAAAGAAGCTGATATAAGTAGTTTTGGAAATAAGGAGAGTCTGTAAGACTAAAGGCAAAAGGAACTGTGCATAAGCAGTGTACTCTAGCTGATAAACTTATTTCCCGTGTTTTAAAAAACCATTTGAAATCAAGTTGGATAAATAATGTGATGAATGAAATTGAGTAAAAAAAGTTTTATTCTGATGTGATAAGGTATGAATTTGATTGATTTAAAAAGTGCTTGTAACTAAAATTCCAGAAGAGCAGGCAAGAATGCTCTGACAAATGCATGTTTCTGGAGAAGGGATAGTTCAGGATGGGTCCACCACAGCAGAAGCTGCTGGAAGGGAGGTAACAGTGGGACTGGGAAAGGGCAGGGACAAAGATTTGCTTTTTGACCTTTTCTATTTTGCATCCGTTGGTATAAATAAGCAAATTATAAAACAAAAACAAAGCCGGTGCAGTGGCTCACGCCTATAATCCCAGCACTTTGGGAGGCTGAGGTGGGTGGCTCACAAGGTCAGGAGTTCAAGACCATCCTGACAAACATGGTAAAACCCCAACTCTACTAAAAATACAAACATTACTTGGGTGTGGTGGCACGCACCTGTAATCCCAGCTATTTAGGAGGCTGAAGGAGGAGAATCACTTGACTCTGGGAGGCAGAGGTTGCAGTGAGCCAAGATTGCACCACTGCACTCCAGCCTGGGCAACAGAGTGAAACTCCGTCTCAAACAAAAAAAAACAAAAAAGGCCAAGAACAAAAATGCACTGAACAAAGCAGTTGGATTAGAAGCTCCTTCCTTCTCAGGCAACCTCTCTGAATGATAACCTCACTTATGTGCGTAAGTTTCAATATTAATTATTAAAAAAAAATCCACCAGACACCTTTCTGATCCCACTTAATAGAGGATGTTCCTGGGATATGCAGCCAAGTGGTCAAGGTGGTGAGGGGACAGAACCTGAGTGTCAGAATCCTTGTCCCACTCAGAGCTGACTATCCCCAGGAAGTAACACAATCTCTCTCAGCCTGCTTTCCTCTTTGCTATAACAGGGCCAAAATCCCCCTTACGGGGTGATGGTGGGGCGTTGGAGAGAATGTACATGAGTGAAGAAGCCCAGGGTCAGGTGTGGTGAAGCCTTCAATTAATGGTGGTGACTATTAGCTGAAGATCTGAGGGACACAAACAGATCAGTCAGGATGACCTGAGTTGGGCCGCGTAGTCAATGGGAGAGAGGAAGTCTCACCAACTGAGTGGCTCAGGAAGGCCCGTCCTGCAGGTGCTCAGTTTGTGAGTGGGCGAGAAAAGGCAAGGGGCCACTCCAGGTATGGGAATTGTAAAAGCAAACACAGGACGCTGGGCTGAGCAACATGTGGAGGCTAGAGGGGAGGCAGCTTGAGGAGTGGGGCAGGAAGGAAGCCTGAAAGGGTCAGGGAGAAGGCAGAGAGGTGGGCAGGGCTCATGCCCTGAGAGTAAATCCCTCTCGCATTTATTAGCCTCGGTGAGCTCTTTGGTGAGTCCGGTACCTTTAAAAAACTAAACAGCAGGTAGGCCGGGCTTGGTGGCTCACACTTGTAATCCCAGCACTTTGGGAGGCCGCGGCGGACAGATCACAAAGTCAAGAGATCGAGACCATCCTGGCCAACATGGTGACACCCCATATCTACTAAAAATACAAAAATTAGCTGGGTGTGGTGGCGTGTGCCTGTAATCCTAGCTACTTGGGAGGCTGAGGCAGGAGAATCACTTGAACCAGGGAGTCAGAGGTTGTGGCGAGCCGAGGTCATGCCACTGCACTCTAGCCTGGCAACAGCAAGACTCTGTCTCAAAATAAATAAATAAATAAAATAAAAATAAATAGCAGGTGATGGAACTTCTAGGGGAAGACAATAGACCAAAGCTAGGATGTGTACCAGGGCAGAGAAGAGCCCTGCCCTGAAATGAGGCCAGATGGGTACTCAGCCTTTTGGGAGGCCTGACTAGCCACGGCCTCCCTTAGGGTCTTTGCCCTCCAGTGCAGCCTGTCCCCAGAGGTTACCTGAGGCCCTGAGTCTTCGGGAGGTCCAGTTCACCCTCAGAAGCAGGGAGGGGCTCCTGGGGCTCAGGGACTGGCCTCCACTCTTGGACTAGGCAGAAGTGGGTCTCTGTCTTCAGACCCGAATCTCCCAAGGGCAGAGGCTGGTTCTCCCCATGGACCGGGGGGTCCTGGGCATAGGGTTGAGTCTTTCACCTCAGTTTCTCCCTCAGGATCCCACATGGAAATCTGCCTCAGTGCACCCTTGGAATATGGGGTGGGGACAGAAGCTCCTACTTACTTAAAAAAGTGTCCTCTGCAAAGAACAAGGGCCAAAATAAAACAAAGAGGAGATTTTATTGTTCTTCTCCTTACCATAAGTTCAAAACACATTTTTCTGGCCTGTGAGAAGATGCTTCCCCTGGGCCAATGCTGGGCCCCTGGGATGGGTGGCAGTGGGCTCTTGCCAAAATAAATCGATCTCCTAACTTTTGCAGCCAGCAGAGCTGGGGTGGGTCCACCCGTTCCCACATGGCAGGGTCTTCCTGGGGTAGCCAGGCCGTGGCCATCGTAAATAGTTTAACTGTGTTTATGCAGCGGTAACATACGTGTTACCTTTCACAGTGACCACATTCCAGAGGGCAGTCTCGGGTGATTTACCTTGCCACGAGTGGCCTGCAGTGGGTGGGTGGCCTCTGACACCCAGCTTCGCTGTCCCAAGAGGACTGTTTTTAAAGAGCTGCCTGGCACAAGAAACTTTATGCCCCCACCTTGCCATGCCCCACCACAGGTATATTCCAAATCCAGGAATTCCTCGGCAGGCTCCCCAGTGCCCTCTGAGTCGTCTGAGGGGAGCTGCTGGGGGCAACAGTGTCCCCACCCCACTCCTTCTTGCCTCTCTGGCTAGGGCGGCCAGTGTCTGGAACTTGTCCATCATGTTTATGGTGATGGATGGACGTAGGCTGGGGTCTGTTGCAGCCGCAGCCCCTAGCCAAGGGAAAATAACGAATAACCTTTTGGAGTTTTGCTAGGTACCAGGCACTGTTTTTTATGCCTAATGAAAGGAGTGGTGTTGTGAGCCCTTTTCACAGACAGCATAACTGAGGCATGGTGAGTCTGCATAAGTTGTTTAAGGACACACCACGAGTGATGGGCAGGTCCAGACTTCACAAGGCAGCCTGCATTCCCAGCACCATGACTCTCCTCTCCCTGGCCAGGACATGAGCACTGCCTGTGCAGATTTGGCCCTTGTAAGGGGCAGGGCGACCAGCTGAGAGATGGAGTCCAGGAAGCAGAGGATTTCTGGGCGTCTGTGACACACTCCCATATACATGTTCCCCTGTACATGCAGGCACATGGCACGTGCTGGGTGGGAACGGCCACCTCTCACACGAATATTCATGTGTGCGTACATCTCCTGTACCTGCCCCACCCACACATGTGCATGTCCTATCTATCTAAGCGCCCACACATACATGAGCACATGGATACATATGCATGTACACCTATCCATGAGGCCACCCTATACATGTACATGCCCCAGGCACCTTCCCACGCTGAGACACACAAACTTCCCACACTGCACACGCCAAAATCCTGTGGATGGAACAGGTCCTGCTGCCTTGCTAACCAAGAGCATACTGCACTTCCTTTCCTTGGTCCCCAAACTTGGTGTCAGTCCTAGGACAAGCAAGGCAGAAGTGGATGTTCTCTCATTATTACCTATGTTCACTCAACCAGTATTTCCCAAGTACCCACTGCATGCAGGGCCTTACGCTGGGTACTATAGTGAAAGACTCAAATTGAGGCTCAGCCCAGCCCCTTAAGTGTGCCATGTGCAGGGCAGAGGGGGCCATGAGCCAGTGAGCACAATCATCCCCACTGCCAAAAGTTGGCCTGGGGATGCATGCTCCCAGCAGGCTCTAAGCTCCTCTCTGCTAATGGTGTACCTGCCTCTGGTGGCCCAGCTCCCTGCCTAGTTCTGGGTACCTGCAGACCTGGTCTCTCTTGAAGATTTGAGGTCTGGGGGTGGCCTAGCCAGGGACTCTGGATGCCTTGGGGAGGCGTTAGGACCCTTCTCCAACACACCATGGAAGCAACCACATAATGTCCCTGGGCAGTCAGGTGGGTGTGAGTCACCAGGCAGACCCAACCCCAAATGCTTGCCATCCCTTCAGATCATTGTGTGTTTATTAAGCACCCCCTGTATACCCAGCATCTGCTGTCACAGCAGTGTCCAGGCTGGCTTGTCCACACTTCCCCACAGAGGTGCACAGTGCAAGTCTTCCTGCTGCCCAGTCCCTCTGCCAGCGCTCTGAGCAATGGGTTACATAGGCCTTGTCCAGGCAGGGAGGGGGCCAGACCTTTTGTATGGTGGCTTCTACTACCCAAGTGCCATGCCATGAACCCCTAAACTGGGAGCTGGGACAATGACCCTGGCCAGGAGTGGCTTCACGGACATGAAACCCGAAGGACCGACACTTAGAAGAACCCTGTGCTTAGCTTAACACTCTGCTGTTGCCGTCTTGAAATTCTTAACCGTTTTTGAACAAGGACCCCACAAATTATGTAGCTGGTTCTGCCACTGGCTGAGGCTTTCTGTGAGTGATTGGCACAGCCCTGCCCCCTCCCCACTTCCTGCCACCTGCATGCCCCTTCTCAGCCCTGCCACTCCCAGCTCGGCCTCCTGCCCTGGGCTGGCCCCGTCTGCTGAGCTGTGGGCGGCTGTGGTTTCCCAGCGCCCACAGCGCGGCCGCAGTGTTTGAAGATGCACTTCGGTGGTGTCTTCAGACTGTGTTCTTTCTGTCGCCCAGCCTGTGGTCACCCTTGCCGGCTCCCACCCCACGGTCCCCTGCCTGCTGTTGCCAGGGCTTGAAAAGCCGGGAAGGAGGTCTTTCAGCTTATACTCAGCTTCTGACTTAGAGTCCACGTATAGACTGCTCATCCCAGCGCCATCCTAACGCACATCATTGCTAAGCTCTCTGAACCTCAGTTGCCTCAGCTGTCACATGGGGATTCAGAAGTCCTCCCAGTAGCATTGGTGGAAGGATTCCTGGTAACATATAGGAAGCACCTGGTAACAAGCCTGGCACAGAGTGGGTGCCTGGAGAGCATTTCATTTTGGCCGCTCATTAATTCACCGTTTACTGAGTGCCTACTAGAAGCTGAGCCAGCAAAGAATAGCTTTTACTGAAGGAGCTCACAGTCTCAGGAGGGCAGGGGAAGGAGTGGAGTGGCTATAAGCAAAAGCGTAAGAAGCTCAACTAGAATCGAATGCGTGCCCAAATGGGAAAACCGAGGCCCAGGGAGGGGATACGACTTGCCTACACCAGGACCCAGGAGTCTTGTTTCTCTGCCCAGCAGACACCACACACACACAAACTCTGCCATGTCCCAGGATGCGGTTAACACTGTGTGCTGTGTTAACAAGTCCAGGCTGTCTTCAGGGTATGAGTTGGGGTCTTCCTGACTAGTTGTGGTACCCACTGTTTGGACATCATGCATGCCTCTTCTTACCCCTTCGGATCATTGTGTATTTATTTATTTGTTGGTTGGTTTATTGATACAGGGTCTTGCTCCGTTACCCAGGCTGGAGTGCAGTGGCACCACCTCGGCTCACTGCAACCTTTGCCTCCTGGGCTCAAGTGATCCTTCCACCTTAGCCTCTCCAGTAGTAGGACTACAGACGCATGCCACCATGGCCAGCTAATCTTTTGTGGATATGAGGTTTTGCCATGCTGCCCAGGCTGGTTTCGAACTCCTGGGCTCAAGAGATCTGCCTGCCTCAGCCTCCCAAAGTGTTGGGATTACAGAAGTGAGCCACTGCGCCTAGCCTGTGTAACTATTAAGCACCTCCTGTATACCCAGCACCTGTAAAGCCTTGGGACACACGACAACAACCCTCAAGGGAAGATCCCAAGCCAGGTGCCTGTCTTTTGCCTTCTTGGGTCAGTGACAAAGAGGCCAGCATCAGTCTATTTCTGTGCCTGATGGTCCTGGGCACTGCTGAGTAAATCTGAGGAAAGGGACAGCAGCTGCAGCCCTCCCTGCTCATTACCCATCCCACTGTTCAGGCCCACCTCTGCCTGATTCTTGGGGCCACTTGTTTTCCAGGGCCTAACCCACTCTGAACAAGTCTTGGTGAGGACAGTCAGGATGTGGCAATGGGCTAATTGAAAGCAGAAAGTTGAAATGAGGACCCAGTGCTGAAGGGAGGTATTGGGCTGCCACTGAGGGAGTTCAAGCAGGGTAGTAAGTGGCATGACCAGCTCTATCTTTAAAAGATCACTCAGCTGTGATGTGGAGAAGGGGTTGCAGGTCAATGGTGGACATAGGAAAGACTGATAAGAAGCAACTGCAATAGTCCAGACACTTGCCTGTGGGAGCCTGAACACTGCACATAGGTGGGAAGGCCTCAAAAGAGGCCTGGGGATGGAGCTGTTGCCCTCCAGCCTGCTGCACTTCCCGGGGGCCTGCAAACATCCAGACTGTGGTCCCTGGAGCTCTGATTTATTCAGCCTGTGAACCAGGCAGCCAGTCTCATGTCTGCCCCAGGCCTCAAAATAGATGATTTTTTTTATTAGCTGTCCCTTGTTAACTCATAATTGCAATCATGTAACATTTAATAGAGGCACAAAGCGATCCCCATCACTGCTCCACAATCATTCATTAGCTAACAAGACAGAGCGGCTCATAAAAAAAAAAGCCGTTAAAAAAAATTCCGGGGAAATGGAAAGCAGGAGGTGATGCAAGCTCTGGTTAACAAAGGCTGAGGGATGGGGGGAGGCGTGAGCGGGTGTGAGCGGAATAACCCAAGCCTGATAAGCCACAAAGCAGCGCCGGCTGCTCCCTCCTCCCTCTGCCGCCTGAGTCAGAGAAGCCGGGATGTGTTCAAAATCAAGCAATGTAATTAGCAGGTTGCATCATGCCCCTCGATTGTAAATTACAATGGCCACAAAGAGGGTGGATGGAGGAGCAGGGATTAGGTAGGGTAACCCAATCCCAATGCCAGGAAGAGGGACAGAGGGCCCGGGAGCTGCCACCCACCACTCGGAGCTGAGTAGCCGCTGTCTACTGTGTCTAGGGACAGCAACAAGACCTACTCAATACCTGCTTTGTGTGGCCTGGGATAATGATTTACAAACTCAAGGAAATCAGGAGGTGTGAAAAGAAGATAGCCCTCTTAACCTAGCCATTGTCTACCCTCTGCTGGAATGTCCCTCAGCTCCACCCACCTGGTGCACCTGTGCACACGGATGCTGTTTGAGGATGGTCCAGGTGAGGAGCCCTCATGGGGGCTAGACTGATAAGATCTAAAGGGGCTGGGCTTGAGGTGTGGCATGACATAGTCAGGGATGATTGAGACTCAGCCAACAGGAATGCACCTGAGTGATTCCCTGAGCAGTCTCTGGAGTAGGGGATGATGGGAGCTCAGGGCTGAAGACAGAGCAAGCTCCTGGGAGTTGAAGACATGGCTCCATCCCAAACTTTGCCACTGGGAGGCTGTAGGAGCCCTGGCAAGCCATTTCTCCTCTCTGGGCCTCAGCTTCCCCACCACACCCCAACTGCTGGCTATAGGACCCAGGGAAGTTATTTTTCATCTCTGTTTCTCAACTTACCCAGCAGAATTTGCCACAACTGGCTATGTGACCTGAGACCAGCTCCCCCTCCACATTCTCAGTTTCTTCATTTATAAGGAGCGAAGCTCACCTGGTACTTTGGAGACCAGGGAAGCCTGCCATCTGGCCATCTACGTGAATCAGAGCCCAGTGAGGTAGAGGGGAAGTCACTCTCAGGCAGATCAAGGTGCTGGTGGCACTGCTCCCCGGGAGCCTGTGTGGACAAACCCTTTAACTTCCTCCCCGGTAGAAGATCTGGCCTTTCAGTTTAGCCTCTGCAAACAGCGTTTACTCCGCAATGTTTTCTTAGCAGTCCTACTCTTATACACAGGAAATAATACCATTAACTTTATCATCTCTGAAAAGGAAGGACAAGGATATAGATTTGCCCTTAAGTTCAATGAACTCAGTTCTCTCTTGAAAGGAAAAGCACAGAAAAATAGCAATTGCCTTGTATGAAACTTTCTTTGGATAAGAACTGGCTCCAGTGGGGAGATTGCAGCTGCCTTCTGAATTGTGGCCCTCAGCTTCTCTGGGGCCTCCATATCTTCTCTCTGGGCCTCAGTTTTATCCCCATCACCACCTCCTCACCTACATTCTGTTGACTGAGGGACTTGGACCAAACTGACGGAGAGGAGTAGGTATTCTCAACAAGCAAGGAGAGGAGATCAGGAGGGAATCCCAACCAGCACTGCCTTCACTCAGACCCCAGCATCATTTTCTTGGACAACCATAGAGGTCTCCAGTCTTGGCCCCTGAGATCTCTTTGTTCCTTTGCAGCCACAGGACCCTGCTAAAAATTGTGGCTGATCATGCTCTTCCCCTGCTTGAACCCCATCAAAGGGACCCCCGTCCCAAAGTCCCAGGGCCTAGTAAGTGCCACAGTCTGCCCAAGCCTGGGCCCTGCCATTTTCTCCAGCCACTTCCTTCTACATGCAACACAAGCTACCCTGAATCACTGGTCCTTCCCAGCAAACCCCAGGCTATTTCATACCTCCACATCTTTGTGTGAGCTGCTCCCATTGCCCTGATTGCCCTTCCCCTTGTTCACCTGGCCAACTTAGATTCAGCCTTGGGGGTCAGGCACGGTGACTCACACCTGTAATCCTAGCACTTTGGGAGGCTGAGGCAGGTGGATCACCTGAGGTCAGGAGTTTGAGACCAGCCTGACCAACATGCTGAAACCCTATCTCTACTAGAAATATAAAAACTAGCTGGGCATGGTGGTGGGCACCTGTAATCCCAGCTACTCGGGAGGCTGAGACAGGAGAATTGCTTGAACACGGGAGGTGGAGGGTACAGTGAGCCGAGATCGTGCCATTGCACTCCATCCTGAGCAACAAGAGCAAAACTCCATCTCAAAACAAACAAACAAAAAAGAAAGAAAGAAAAAAGAAAAAACTGAAAGATTCAGCTTAGGAACCTCACATTAGTATCCCCTCCTCCCAGAACCCCTTCTCCAGGTGGCTTTTCTGTGCTCCCCAACATAAGCAAGTTCTAGCCCAGCAAGTCCTTAGGTGTCATGTCCCCCAGAGTCCGTGAGCTACCTGGGGGAGGAACTGAGCATCCAATGGTCAAGCCCTCACAAACGTCTTCTGTGTTGAACTGCTGCCTTTTCCTACAACAAGCAAGAGGTAGACGTAGCCTGAGGTGCAGATGGGGCTTGGGGTGAAGTCTGGAAAACTTGCTCATCCAACCATTCATCCATTCATTCATTCATTCATTCGCGTATTCATTCATGTCATCTCAATACATGTAGTGAGGGGAGGGGGCAGGGATGAGCAGTCTGGGAAGGGAAGGCTCAGACCTGTCAGCTTTGTATACCACCCTGAAGGTACTTACAGGCTCCCTGGAAGTCCCTGGCCCTGGGGTGGGGTTGGGAGAATGTCCCAGAAGCCAGCCCCCACTGCAAGTTGAACCTCCAGGGTGGGCAGACCGCCAGAGCTGGGCTGACGGTGGCCTCTTTGTGTGTTTAGCCCAGCAAGGGCCTGCACGTTACTGATGGCGATCCCCCAGCTACATCAGTACAGTCAACAGAAGCTGAGTGTGAGGAGGTGGTGGCCCGGAGGGAGCCATGTGAGGTATCTTTTCACCTGTCAGGAGCTCTCAGCATGTCCCCTGTTGGTGAGGGGGCTATCTTTGTGTCTGCATTCCTAAGGAGGTGACCACTCTGCTATGGTGTCAGGGTGACATTTGATCCGTAAGTCGTGACCACACTCAGGTATCTGTCCTTGGGTCCTGTCTGCTTCTGAGCTAAGAGCCAAAATAACAGTGGAGACATGACTGCTTGGATACCCTTCTCAGCAACAGCGAACACAGAACAAATATGGGTGTCCCATTTGATGAAACAGGAAACCAGGACTCAGGGATATGGACACACCTACCTGAGGTCACACAGCTCATGTGGGTCTACTTTAGCCTGTAGATGCAACTTTTCTTCTTCTCCCTCCCTTAGGGGTGGAGCCATGCCCCATATTTAGCCTTTACCACATCCCAATGTAGGTGAAAATGTGAATGAAAATAACAACTGCATATAGTAGACACCTACTTTATACCTGGCACTACTTAAGTACTTTCTTTTCATTCATTCAATCAATAATATTTACTGAGTGCCAGGCACTTTTCTAGGTGCTGAGGATATGGCAGTTATCAAGGCAAAGTCCCTGTGCTCAGGGAGCTCTCATTTTAATGGGAGAGACAGACAATAAGCCAAGAAGTGAGTACACAGAAAATAGGCAGGCCGGGGCAGGAGGGTGGCTTGAGCCTAGGAGTTCAATGCCAGCCTGGGCAACATAGGGAGGCCCCATCCCTACAAAAAAAATCAAGAAATTAGTTGGCCATGGTGGCACACACCTGATATCTCAGCTACGAGGGAGGCCGAGGTGGGAGGATTGCTTAAGCTCAGGAGATTGAGGCAGGAGTGAGCCATATTCGTGCCACTGCACTTTGGCCTGGGCAACAGGGGGAGGCCCTGTCTCAACAAGAAAAAAAGAAAAGAAAAGAGAAGAAAAGAAAATAAGTGAGGTGTAAAAAGTAAATGAGGAGAAAGAGTGGACAGCAGAAAGCCTCTGGTTCAGTGACATTTGGACAGGCCCCTGAAGGAGCTATGGGGAGGGAAGCATGGGACTATTTGGAGGACAAAAATGACAGGTAGAGGGAATAGTCATTGCAAAGGCCGTGAGGTAGGAATATGCTTGCTGAGTTCAAGGATACCCAGGGAGCTGAATGTGTGGCTGGAGCACAGTGAGGAAAGAGCAGAGTGGCACAGTGTGGAAGATGAGGCCTTGTGTCAATCATAGGCCAACTCATTTGACATTACAGCAATGCTGAGTACCAGGTACGGTTGTTATTCTCTAGCTAATGGGGAAATTGAGATACAGAGAAAAGTAATCCACCCAAGGTCACACTCCAGGCACGTGGTGATTTACGCTAGTGATTTGGGAGCATCCTTCTTGGCCCAGAGTACTGGTTCCCAGTCCCAGGTATGGATTAGAATCACCCAGGGAACTTGCAAAGAATCCAGATGACCAGATTCCAAATTTTGACAAGCTGCCTAGGTGATTTTGACAGAATCTTTATAACACTAGCTTTGGTGACCTACTGGGGGATGGCTGTGGGCAGGCAAGATTGGAGGAGCAAGCACTTGGCCAGGAGCCTAACTCTAGCTCTTCTCTGATGTCTGAGTGACTGCATTCGCCAGTCCTCTCTGAACCCCAGTCTCTTCGTTTGTGAAATAAGAGGGTTGAACTCCATCAGTGAACATCTCACTTGCTTTTTAGCAGTAGAATCTTTCATTCGATTAGGTCCTAAGTGGAGCCCAAAATACAAAACAGGTCAAAGGAGCTTTATTTTGCAGGGAGGGGCAAAATTCCCTTGGCAACCTCTGGAGCATAACTTTGCAATTCCCTGGAGCTCCAGTCTCTGACCAATGTCCCCTGGAATGGCCCAAAGCTCCTGATATGAGTTCTGTAAATCCTACTGAGGGGGGCTGCCCCAAACCCTGGCTCTGCGTTCTGAAGAGTCCTGGGTGCCTGGTGCCAATGAGGCAGGGAGTTGTGGCTGGGCACACAGTGAGCCTCTTTCAGCTCACCAGTGTCTACCACTTGCTGCCCTGGCAGGGGAAGAGGAAGTGGTGTGTCCCAAGCACTTGGGATGATCCCTGGTCCAGTGTTAGGAACCTGTACAGTTGGTAGCAGCCATCCAGCTGGTGGAGGCAGGAATTTAGCTCCACACCAGCGGGGCCTTTAACATCTTGGTTTTACCCTTTCCTTGACTTGGAATAGTGAGAATCCCTCTGCCTGAGTAGGCCGTTGGAATTGGCCGTCCTTCCACAGCCATCCTCCCAGAGATTCCATCTTATGGGGAGGAGAACAATGAGGTTCAGAGAGATCAAGCAACTTGCCTGGGATTATGTGGCTAAAACTGTAGTGAGACTAGTCCTTGAATCACAAATTCAGGGCTTTGCCTGTTAGTGTTGGAGTCCTCTTAGGCAAGGGGAGACGTGCCCTGGAGAAGATAGACAGACAGCCCCCTGCCCTGACAAAGCCTATACTCCAGGGTGGGAGGTCGGGGGTACCCTCAGGGCCAAGTCAAACTCCTATATGTTTCCTTAACATCCATTGCATTCCCCTGCATACAGCAGGTGCTAAATTATTGTGATAATCATGCTTTGGAGTTAGAACTGAAACGAGCTTACAGTCTGAGATGCCTTGGACTCTGCTTGGCATTTTAGTTTCCTCCTCCATAAAATGGGGATAATAATGCTGAACTTCCTGGCCTGGCTGTGAATAGGAAAGGGGCACTGTGGACAGTAAAACAGCCGCACTTCAACTCCAGGCCCACGACAGTACTGCACAGTAGAAACTGTTCTCCCCATTTTATGGATGAGGAAACTGACAGGTGGAGAGTCAAACCCAGGTCTAGTGCCAAAGCTCATGCTCCTTCCACTATACTCCACTGCTTCCTATTACTGGCCTTGCACCAGTATGGTGGTTTTCGGTTTTGTTTTAATTCTGAGTCCCCAAGTGAGGCAGAGCAAGATGGAAATGAAGCCCACAGGACTCCTCCCCTCCAGCTTGTGAATAGCTTGGGTCCTGGGAAGAATGGGCTGGGTGTGTGCTCTGGGCACGGAGATGCCCCTTTCTGCCAGCACATGGAATGACATGGATTCCTCAGCATTTCCTTTACATAGGGGGGTGGACAGTGTGGGGTCATGGAGTCTCCTTCCCCCCAGGATGGTTGCTGATTGGTTCTGAAGCCTTCACTGGGGTTCACTTTCTCTGCCTGGCTACCCTTGGGTCTGAAGCCTGTCTCCTTCCCAGCACAGGCATGTGGGTGCCCTGGCCACCCACAGCAAGGCTGTAGCTTTGGACAGACAGAAGTTCAGGAGTCAAGAGGCTGGGTTTGACCCCCGAGGACATCTGACTTCTGTGGGGAGACCTTCTCTGGCCCTCAGGGGGAGTCAGCTCAGCCTTAGCCTGGGAAGTGGCCCAAGGGCAGGCCCGAGCCTTGGGTCCCCTGATGTCTGCAGCTGCTCCCAGGACCACCCCATGAGATAGAGGCTACTGAGCCCCCAAGAGACCTGTGGGGCCATGGCGGGGTGGTATTTTCTCAGCAGGATTTATGTGAATGTGCGTGTGTGTGAGTGAGTGTTTAACAAGGAGTGGGGCCTGCTTGACTTCTGAGCCTGGAATTTATACAGCCCCTCGTTGGCGGCTGCAGTTTATCTTGAGCAAAAGAATAATAAACTTAGTTGACAGAATGATGTATTCAAAGCATCTTCCCGTCACAGTGCACAGCCCTGTCCGCTGTTAGGATGTCTGGCGTGGTGGGGACCGTGTTATCGAGTGTTTAGCCCCCACGATTGTCAACAACACATTGTTTGCAGGTTTGGGGCAAGGCAGAGATGGGCCGGGGCCGGGATGAGAATGAGGAGGGGGTTGGCCACATGGACGAAAGGACTGCTGCCCAGATGGGGTCAAAGAGGCGTCTGCCTTTGATGGAAGCCCAGGCTCCATCTGAGGCCCAGCCCCCACCGGCTGTCCTGAGTCTTCCTTTCCCTGCCTGGGAGAAAATCCTCTCTGTTTACCTCCAAGCTGGACCCAGTATAACACCAGAGGTAAAGGCACACTCTTGGGTGTCACGGCACTCCACAGTATGGGAAAACCTCCTCCACTCTCCATTTCCTATGTTGTTCTTAACCAAGCAAAGAAATTAGCATCAAACCTCAGCATCAAAAAACATGCAGATTTGCTAAGCCTCAGAAAGGGTGAGGGAAAGGTGATAACCTGAGCGCTCCATGAGGGAGCTCTAGCCCAGGTCCCTGGGCCTCTGCTGGGCAACCTTAGGCCCAGCTGGTGACCTCTCAGAGCCTACTTTCCTCCCCATGTCGGAGGGGAGTCCAGTGCTTATCTCTATTTTATAAGCTACACTGTTGCCACAAATTAAGGGTTTGTTAAGAGGATGAAATAAGAAAAGGATCAGGCAAACACTCTGAAAACTTGGAAGCTGGAGAGAAATTCAAATTATTCCTTTCTTAAAGCTCCCTTCAACTTCAGGCAGGAGTGCCTTGGGTTTGCCTCAGCCACTATGCTCTTCCTCAGCCTCCAGAATGGGGAAGTCCTGTCTCTTGTCTAACCTCAAGCTCTCTCATTTCAGTTCCAGTTGTTCCTTTAGAACACTTCATGCTTATGTTCCCGTTCCGATCCTCTCTCAGGATCTCCTCTTTTCTGTCTAAATGGTCCTTCCAGCTCACAGGCTGGGCCCTCCTGCCAACCCAGCTCCAGGACTCTTGCTTCTGAGAGGAGTGAGTCTCTTCTAGTCCTGTTCTAGAAAGCAAGGTGGCTTTCCTGGGCCCCACAGACAGAAGCCCCATGAAGGCTGCAGGGGCAGGGCAGGGACAAGAAGGGAAGGGAAGCCCCACGCACCAAGTACTGACCAAGCAGCCACTCCATCCCAGGGATAATTCGGAACCCCATCTAATTCTCTTAATGGTCAGTATTATCCCCATTTTACAGATGTGTAAACATTTTACAGACTGGAGAAAATTCAGTCTCTTGCCCTCAGGCAAGAGAAGGAACTCAAGCCCAGAAGGTCTGGCTGGCTCCTGAGTTGTACTTGACTCCCATTCTCAAAGGAAAGCAGGAAAAAACCCACCCTGAGGCTGTGGGGCTCTGAGTCAGACAGCTGGGCAGGTGGGGACAAGGCCACTGGAAGAACCAAGGGGAGTCAGGGATGTAAAAGGGCATGGGAGTGAGGAGGGTTCTGGGAGCAAAGGCCTAGCGGTTGGAGCAGGCCCCCGGGCCGAAGTTTGGAGACATTTCAACGTGTGTGTGTGTGTGTGTGTGTGTGTGTGTGTGTGTGTGTGTGTGTGT
>CAUYLG010011534.1:0-34908 GCA_963573385.1 Cacajao melanocephalus | reverse complement strand
ACGAAGACAGGAAGGAATAAGGGAAGAAAATAACAACCAACCAGCCAACCAATATTTCATTTAAATCTGTGAAATACTATGCAATTGCTGAAAAGCGATTTACTTCCAATTATGTGGTCACTTTTAGAATAGGTGTAATATAATACCGAGAAAAATATATATTTTGTGCATTTGGGGTGTAGAATTCTATAGATATTTATTGAGTTTACTTGTTCCAGGTCTGAGTTCAAGTCATAAATGTCCTTGTTAATTTTCTATCTCGTTGACCTGTCTAATGTTAACAATATGGTGTTAAAGTTTCCCGTTGTTATTGTGCGGGAGTCTAAGTCTCTTTATAAGTCATTAGGAACTTGTCTTATGTGTCTGGGTACTCCTATATTGTGTGCATATATATTTATGATCATTAGCTCTTCTTATTGCATTGATCCTTTTACCATTATGTAATGTCCTTCTTTGTTTCTTTTAGTTTTTATTACTATTAAAGTCTGTTTTGTCAGAGACAAAAATTACGACTCCTGTTTTTTTTTTGTTTTTTGTTTCTGCTCTCGATTTGATTGGTGAATCTTCCTCCATCCCTTTGTTTTGAGTCTTTGTGTATCCCTGCATGTGAGATAGATCTGGATACAGCATACTGATGGGTTTTGACTTTTTATTGTATTTGCCTGTCTGTGTCTTTGATTGGGGCATTTAATCCATTTAAATTTAGGATTAATATTAATATATGCAAGTTTAACACACCACTCTGTTAGTTACATACACACCCAACAGAAGAAAAATGGAGAAAGGGTGCTCTGCAGAGAGGCACCTGAGGAGTCTGCAGTCTCAGTTTTGCCACCACGGGAGCTTTGGATGGTGGTGGCAGTTCTGAGTCCTACCTGCTGGTGGTGGAGAGATAAATAAAAGAAAAGAAAAAAGTGGAAAAGAGGAGGCACCAGGAGACTGATTCTCCAGTGGCCAGGGGTGGATAGTGGCCGCAGTAGTGGCCTGGTGTATTAGTCAGGGTTCTCCAGAGGGAAAGAACTAATAGGATAAATGTATATATGAAAGGGAATTTATTAAAGAGTATTGACTCACACGATCAGAAGGTGAAGTCCCACAACAGGCTGTCTGCAAGCTGAAGAGCTAGGAAGCCAGTAGTGGCTCAGTCCAAGTCCCAGAACCTCACAAGTAGAGAAACCAACAGTGCAGCCTTCAGTCATCTGCTGGGGAACCACTGGTGTAAGTCCAAGAGTCCAAAGGCTGAAGATCCTGAAGTATGATGTTCAAGGAAGCATCAAGCATGGGAGAAAGATGAAGGCCGGAAGACTGAGCAAGCCAGCTTAGTCCACCTACTTCTGCCTTCCTTTTGAGAGCTGTATTGCAGCTGATTGGCTGGTGCCCACCCATGTTGAGGGTGGGTCTTCTTCTCCCAGTCCACTGACTCAAATGTGAATCTCCTCTGGCAACACCCTCACAGATACCCCAGGAACAATACTTTACATCCTTCGACCCAATCAGGTTGACTCTCAGTATTAACCGTCACACACGGTCAGGTTGTGTTGGACAGAAGTGGGGTCTGCAGCAGCAGCCACCACCGTGGTGTGGACAGGCAGCCCAGCCGGACTGGCGGGGCAGCAGGGTGGCAGGTGGCTCATGCAGGCTGAGGATGAGGGGCTGTGGAACCCTTACAGATGGCATCAGCAGGAGGAGGGAGCTGGTACTGCCAACTCTTCCACCTCCCAGGTGGGCACAAAGAGATAACGGCTACTCTTCAGGGAGTGGAGAGAATGAGGATTGTGCATTCTACACAGAGTTCATACGATGGCCCTGTATGGTGCGCAGGAAAGCCTGATGGCACCTGGAGAATGATGGCTGTTTGCTGGGAACTAAATAAGTTGACTCTGGCCAGACATAAGGCTGGCTACTTGTTTAGGTATATGGCATACTGTCCTGGATTTAGCAAATGCTTTCTTTAGCACCCTTAGACTCAAACTCCTAGAACATGATTTTCTTCACCTGGGAGGACCTTTCAGGTGCTCCCCCAGGGGTATGCGCGTAGCCCCACTATCTGCCATGGCTTGGTAGCCAGAGACCTGGCCATTTTGAGTGATATGTCTGGCAGTCTCTGAAATCATTATGTGGACATATTTTGCTAACTTCTACAGATTTGGGTCTTTTGCAGAAAGTGCCCAAAAGATTCTAGAGCACCTGCAATCCAGAAGATGGACTGACAATCCAAAGACAGTTCAGGGGCCAGGGGCCACTGTAAAATTCCTGGGTGTGGTCTGGTCGGGTAAGACCAGCAGCCATGATTGATAAGATACAGGTATACCCACAGCCCCACACCGTTATAGAATTACAACCCTTTGAAGGCCTGTTAGAATATTGGCAGACCTTTGTTCCCTGCTTGGCCCTATGTCTCAGACCATTATAGCTCCTGATAAAGAAGAAAGCACATCCAGACTGGGGCACTGAAGAAGCCTGTTTACTCAGACAAGGGCCTTAGTGATGTAAGCACAAGCCCTGTAGATGGTCACCCCTCAGAGACCATTTGAATTCAATGTTTCTGTGACTCAGGAAAACAATGGGTTGGACCCTCTGGCAGAGGAAGGATAACCAATGAATGCCCATGGCTTTTGGTGATGATTGTTCAGGAGAGCCCAGCAATGCTATACCCTATTGGAAAAAATGAAAACTCCTTGCAGTTTACCAAGTCCTCTTGCAAACAGAGGCCCTAACTGGAGATACGCTAGTGGAAGTAAAAACAGACTATCCTATCAGGGTTTGGGTTGATGGTCTATTTGCCAGACCTCCATCTGCCAGAGCAAAACAGGACTCTGTTTAGGTGGTATGTGTATCTCAAGCAGAGAGGGCACCTTCCATCCAGCCCTCTGTCTACAGAACTGCTGGGACCTGCACAACATAGTATAGATTTAAAATCAATCCCAGCACTACCCCCTGAGAAACCCCATTAAATAAAGGACAGAGATAGGAATCCACCCAAGGATGCTCGGTACACAGATGGCTCCAGCGTGGGTTAGCCACCCCGGTGGACTGCAGTGGCTATTCAACTAGCCACCGATACGATGGGGGTGGAACCTGGAATGGGGTGTTGCAGTCAGTGGGCAGAGTTACAAGATAACCTGATTAGCGGTGACGGAAAAGCCTGATAGAGTTTGGACATTTGTCCCTGCCCAAACTCATGTTGAACTGTAATCCCCGGTGTTGGAAATGGAGCCTGGTGGGAGGTGTCTGGATCTTGCGAGCAGATCCCTCATGAATGGTATATTAGTTGGGGTTTTCTAGAGGCACAGAACTAGTAAGACAGATAAATAGATATACATCTCCTATATATAGGAGTCTATTAGGGAGAGTTGGCTTACATAATTACAAGGCTAAGTCCTGCAACAGGCCATCTGCAAGCTGGGGAAGAAAGAAGCCAGTAGTGGCTCAGTCTGAGTCTAAAAGCCTCACACCAGGGAAGCCAGCAGGGCAGCCTTCAGTCTATGACCAAAAGCCTGAGAGCTTCTGGCAAACAAATGGTACAAGTCCCACAGTCCAAAGGCCAAAGAACCTGAAGTCTAATGACCAAGGGCAGGAGGAGTGGGAGGAAGAATCCAGCATGGGAGAAAGAAGGCAGCCAGAGGACTCAGCAAACAAGGTTATCCCCCCTTTTCCCACTGGCTTCGTTCTAGCCACCCTGGCAGCCAAAGGGATGGTGCCCACCCGCATTGAAGGTGGGTCTTCCTCTGCCAGTCCCACTGACTTAAATGTGAATCTCCTCCGGCAGCACCCTCACAGACACGTCCAGAAATAATACTTTGCCAGCTGTCTAGGCAGCCTTCAATCCAATCAAGTTTGACCTCATCACAAATGGCTTAGGCCATCCCCCTGGTGATAAATGAGCTGTCACTCTGAGTTCACGTGAGAACTAGTCGTTTAAAAGTATATGACACCTGTACCCCCAACAACCATACTCTGTCTCTTGCTCCTACTTTTGCCATGTGACATGCAGGCTCCCCTTGTACCCTCTGCCACGAGTAAAAGCGTACTGAGGACTCTCCAGAAGCAGATGTTGGTGCTATGCTTCCTGGACAGCCTGCAGAAACATGAGCCAACTAAACCTCTGTTCTGTATAAATTAGCCAGTCTCAGATATTTCTTTATAGCAATGCAAGAATGGCTTAATACGTAGCCATACCCAGTAGCTCTGTATATTGATTCCCAGACAGTCACAAAGGGGTTGACACTGTGGATAACCAATAGGAAAAGGATCAAATGGTCCATTGCTGTTGTGGGAGGCAGAACTATGGGCAAACATTTGGGATCAACTGCACCAACCAGGGACTGAAGTCACCGTGTTCCACACTGCATCTTACCAACAGTCATCCCCCAGCAGAAATACAGATGAAGATACTCTCGCCCAAGCCAGGTCAGTGGTCATCTCTGAAGGAGCAGATATAACACATTGGATACACTGGATGGGAGGTCATAGCAGGCTGCACACTATTTTGAAACTGACCCAACAAGCTGGTTTGCCAGCGTCCAAACAAGAAATAGAAAAGATAATACAAAATTGCCCTGTCTGTTGCCAAGCCTGACCTTGACAAGTGCCAGGGGCCACTAGAAACATAAAAAGAGGGGAGAAATTTATTTGCCATGGACACATGGCAAATAGATTATATTGGACCGTTCCCTAAGAGTAAGGGACACTGATATGCACTCACAAGGGTAGACACTGTGAATGGCCTCTTGCAAGCTTTCCCTGTGGAAAAGTAAATCAGACAGCAATTGTACGGGTTTGCAATGCTTGCAACTCATGGATGGTACCCCAAGAACTACCATCAGTGATCAAGAACACATTGCACAGGGTCCCTAATCCAAGATGGAACTGAAAAAGAGGCAATTTCATCTGCCCTACCAGCAACAAGGAGCAGGATTTATACAGAGAAAAAAAATGGCCTCTTAAGGGAACGAATTAAGCTCTTGATAGAACTCTCCTCACTGAGAATTTGGGTTGTGGTTTTCATGGAAGCTGTACATGCCTTGAATGCCCCCCTGTTGTGGGAAAAATGTCTGTTTATGAACATCAGGAAGACGTAAAGAACCTGGTGCAAGCTGTGCGGGCATGGAAGAAGTCAGACACTGTCTTCAGAAAAGAACTCAGTTCCACATAGAATGCCCTGATTTTGCACTCCTCTTGTCCCGTAACACCTGATCAGGGAACTTTGAGATGGGACCTAGGATAGAAAGTGCCACCAGGCTGGACTGGTGTCCTTCGTCCCCTGAGGCAGGGGACACCCCTGCCCTGAACCTGACCCTTACTTTCCTTTTTGATAAAGGCCCTAGGAGATGCACAGGCAGTGGGCAGGCAGTACCCCATACTGGTGAGCCCTGGAGTGGCACTAGTGCAGTGGATCTCATCCAGCCCTGTCACTGTGGAGTCAGCAGCTCCTCCTACACTGAGACAGAGGTCTAGAAAACCCCCCAGGAGAGATTCTCACAGCCTCCTGCCCCACCTGTATGACAAAACTAGCATCAGACCTTCCCTCTGCAATAATCTCAGCAGCCTTGTCTTTCTGCTGTTAACCTGAGCATCCTTCTCTTTTTCTGTTATATCATTCCCACCAGGGCCCGGATATCCTCAAAGGACATTTTCCTGGCCTGGGCCCATCACCCAGCCTGTATGCAAGGCCAATCTAACCCCTGGGTATGTGGCCTTATGCCCCTGAGCAGCCCAGGAAGAACTCCATGGCAGACTGAGCTGCTACTGAGTGAAGACTGGATCTCTGCAAATGTGGATAATAAACGCAGGGAAATAGGTATCCTAGATACTTCTGACATCACACACTCAAACATGGGATGTGACATTGAGCAATCCTGGACATAACGTAAGGTTTTCTCTAAACATGTCCTGCAGGGAGGCAAGCATCAAAGCCAGAACTGCCCTGAAAAATGCCATACCCCAGCAATGGGGATCATGCTGGCAAGTGTGAGATGGTTTTGCATGGCTCACCCCTATAGCAGGGAGACTCTCCTGGGTGGCAGAGCTCTACTGGGAATAATAAAATCCTTTTTTCTTTTTTTGGTTTTAAGGAGTGGAGAGTTTAATAGGAAAGAAAGAAAAGAGAAGGCAGAAGGAAGAGGCTCCCCTGTACAGAGAGAGAGAAAGGGGGGGTCCAAAGCCGAAAGAGGAGACCCCAATTGCCACAGGTGCCAATGATACCAGCCAGTTTTATAAGTAGGCTGGAGGAGGCCGTGTCTGATTTGCATAGGGATCAGAGGATTGGTTTGACCAGGCCTCTTATTCACGTAGCCCTGGAAAAAGCTGGCCCTCCCACCCTAGCCTTTTAATAAGCAAATACAGGGCACCACGATATTCTACACACGTGGAGATACGTGGGAGAGGCCATGCTGCTAGGCATCTGCAGGGAAAGGGCAAGAAGAGGGCGAGAATTGCCCTGTTTGAGTAGACCCAGTTTCTAACGGCCTGCATTTGCATATCAAAGGTTCCTCACCTGGCTCTGCCAGGGCTTTCCAAGAAACGTTTCCAGAGCCGCTTTAAAAATGAAAACTTCCCCAGGACCCTTTGTCCTCTCTATCTGCCTAAAATAATTTCTTCATAACTCCTACAACAGTCCTCCCTGTGGAGATGCCACACTAACTGCCGTTAGGGACTTTTGGGCGACTCTTTCTGGCTACTCCCTGCTGAAAGGGGGCGTCCAATGGGGAACAGCAGCTAGGGCTCCTCTGGAGGTGGATCTAAGGGTCCTCGAAAGAACGGCGTGTCCATGTGTGTTTCAGTTTGGAGCACCATTGGAGTTTGATTGCTTCTAGGTGAGAAGAAACAATTCAAGTTATAGTATTGAGTATACAGGGTCCAAATATCAATACAAGACACATAAGCAAGAGAGGGCTTAATAAAGGGGTTAACCAATTCCATAAGGAAGACTGGAATTCATTAAGGAGGAATTGTAGCCACCTGGGGCTGAAGCCTGCATTTTTCCTGAGCCTGTCAATGATTTTGATTTGATCCTTAAGTACCTGTAGATTTTCCTCTACTTTACTAGAGGTGTTAATTCAAGATACAGAATTTCCCTTTGGGGGTCTCTGAAGTTCCTTGGTTTTATTTTCCCAAACAAAGAAACCTCCAGGTTATGGACACTTTCATTACCTTCTCACTTTCATTACCTGGCAGGATCTGCAGGATAATTGCTGAGAACTAGCATATTGATCCAGATTTTTTACGTTACCTATCCCTTTTTCTTTCTTCCAAGCTGCAGGAAATTACCACTTGATTCACAGGAATAAGCAGGGTTAGTCTTAAATGTAGGCAAAAGGCTTAAAAACAATTAATGAGACTAGGATTTAATGACAAATTTATGATAAGCTTTGGAGCACAGTTTTTCTCTCCAGTCCTTATTTTTGGTAAAAGCAAATTATGATAGGGCTGTGTGTTGTTCATAGAATAAACTTTAGTCTTATAATTGGCCTGATGATTTGCATAAGTATAGCAAGAATGGTTATTTCTACACAGGCCTTTTGGGTTGGCTTTGGTGAAATTCTATTCCACCAGGAATTTCAGATAAGACTTTTAAAGCCGAGCCCAGTCATGGGTTTGTATCCTCAAATACCTGTGAGTTGGGTGATCTTGTCCTGTTGAGGTCCCAACACAAACTTGGAGCTTCCGGACCTGTTAGAAAGTGACATTCTTTACTGACCACAGAACCTGCACCCTTTAAAAAAACTGAATGTTGTGTATGCATCCTAAAGACGCTAAAGTTAATAAATTCCTCTCTCATTTACAAAAGCAGTTATAGCTAATTGGCCACAGTGGGGATGACTCCTAGTGGTCTGAAATAATATCATGGTTTTGGGGATGCAGTCCTTGGTGGACAGCTCTCCTAGTCGGTCTTTTGGGAACTGTGATTTTAGGTCTTGTCATCTGTATTTACTGTTAGTGTAGGTTTTGTTGGCAATGTTTCATAAACTTAGGGAAAAAGTACTTTGTAGGAGACTCCACCCTTTTCTGCCTGTTTAGGGAACATCACAGAAAAGGCGGGCCTGTGAAATTGTAACAGTCAGTCAGAGGGGTGGATTGTAGGGTCCTCCAGTTCCTTCACTTTCTTTCTGTGTCCTGACTGCAAATCACAGAGTGTCTTGACCACTTGATGACCCAACCAGCTGCCGGTTTTTCCCAGCAGGCTTAAAACTAAACCAGGGTCTTAACATTTCCAGCCCCTGATAAAGATGTCCAGTTTGTTGCTCCAGATACCAAAAGAAACTAGTCCTGGTTCTGAGCCAAACTCCTTAAACTTTCACATGGATTCCATACTCTGACCTCCTCACCGCAGACACATCTAGGTAGAATTTGCCTTTTCTCTCATCTGTTGTGAGGGCTGCCGTACTGTAAGTGAATTCCCCTAATAAATGCTTTGGACTGATCACCTTAGCATTTAGTGCTTCTTTCTTTGGAATCCCAACCGGCCCATCTCAGGATGAAATTGTGGGAATTCTCCTCTGCCATTTTTGGGGTAGTCCAGTCTTCGGTTTGGCGGGATAAAACAATAAGTAGTAATAAGAAATGATCTTCTTATAAGGACACCAGGAATTGGATTAGGACTCACCCTTAACCCAGCGTGACTTCATCTAAACTCAGTTACACTTGGAGAGACCCTATTTGTATCTGGGGTTAGGATTTGAACATACTCAACATACTCTTTTTGGGGAACAAAGTTTAACCTACAACTCTGTGCTATGGGATGAGATAATGCTGGGGGTGCACCTGGTCAGGCCAGCTCTGTCAGAATCCATGGGTCAGAGGTGGATTCTCAGGGAGGGCAGTCATATCTGACCTGAGTTTGCAGGCAAGACAAGTTGCGGTTATGAGGTAGAGCTATGGTTGGGCAGCAAGAGTAGAATCCCAGTGGAGGCTCAGCACAGTTAATGGTATAAAAGAGAGAGCCTGAGCACAGAGTATTCAAAGAAAGAGAAGACAGTCAGTCTGAGTGAAGCATTAAAGCACAAGGTAGGCAGCGGGAGAGATAATGAGGTAGGATCCGGGTGACAAGGCCCACAGGCCTAAGGACTTTGAAGGACATGACAAGAAGTTTGGATTTTGTCCTGAGAAAAGAGGGAGCTGTGGAAGTATACACCTTTCTTTGCCAAACTGGCATCCATAGAATTTTAAATATTCATTTTAAGTCACTCAAGCATCCATCTCAGAATAGCAAGAACATTCTTTCTCTCTGGAAATCTCTTTCCTATGTTAAAAGATAAACTTAGGTACATTAAAATTTTAAAGAGTTTATTTTGAGCAGACAGACATTCATGAACCGGGCGGTGCCAAACCACAAGCCATTTGGGCTTCACTGAGGGGTGTGAGGGGAAAGCTTTGATACAGTGTTTATGGAAGCAAAACAGAGAAAATATTTGCTTGGTTAAGGCGAAAAGTCACTATTTAGAGGTTAGTTGGCGGTTTCTGATAGGTTAAATTTCTTGTTTTCCTAGGATATGACCTTCATGCTGAGTTGAGCTTTAGTTTGCTTACCTAAGACTCAAGGCAGTGGGGACATCTCAGCTTACTGGCTTCCTAATTAATTAACACCCACGTTAAATCCAGCAACCTAGGGGCTTATTCCATTCAAGGAGTCAAGTAGCCCTGAGGCCAGTAGAAAATTCTATCAGTCTCTGCTGCTATCTGCTACATGGAGTTCCCGTTGTCCCATAGACTTCATGATCTGAGACGGTTTGGTTGAAACACTGGCCACAATTTGTCCACGTCGTCCCAGCATCTCCATCTGCTATCCCTTCACAGGAAGAAAGAGAAGGTCTCCCTCCCTACTGTCTTCAGGCCTGGGATCTCAAAATATGGGTGGATATATATAGTCATTTTTTTCTCTGGCATGCCACTATCCAGGAGAGATGAGGATGGAACAATTTCTAGCTTCAGCTGTGTACTAAGGACCATAACTTATGCTTCCCCAGAAAATCTAAGACCTAGGAGGTTAGACCCAGGACATTAGTCCTAATTGCACATTTTCATAATGTGAGCTTTGCCACAATTGGGTGTGTTAGAGCAGAGACATGGGAATCATGGCTCATGTATTTTAAGTCTACTAAGGGTTAGGTCAATTCACCCCAACCAAGATATTTCAAGATGTCTTCCTAAGAGGTGCCCAGTTCCCTTTGCACATTTACCTGCTCCCTCTTCAGCAGGTAAACATCCCAAGGGCAGACTCTTATACTCTCACTCTGCAATAGAGTTTTCAACCTGATCATACCCAACCTTCCCTAGTTTACAACAGATATTTTATAATTTATTATTATTATCCTGAAGCAAACTTTATAAGATTTACCTCATAATGGTTGGTGCTGGGAATACAAGATGAATAAGGTATAATAATCCTAGCCTTTGAGGGGTGCATAATTAACCCCAAGGAAAGAGATTTGCATATAAAGAATTACAAGTCATCATGTAAGGTTGTATTAAAGAAGGTTCCTGCAGGTAGCAAAATGACCACTCAAAAAGAGTGGCTCAAGAGGCCGGGCATGGTGGCTCATGCCTGTAATCCCAGCACTTTGGGAGGCTGAGGCAGGTGCATAAATTGAGGTCAGGAGTTTGAGATCAGCCTGGCCAACATGGTGAAATGCTGTCTCTACTAAAAAAAAAACAAAAATTAGCCAGTGTGGTGGTGCACACCTCTAGTCCCAGCTACTCGGGAGGCTGCAGCAGGAGAACTGCTTAAGCCCAGGAGGCAGAGGTTGCAGTGAGCCAAGATTGTGCCACTGCACTCCAGGACAGGTGACAGAGCAAGACTCCATCTCAAACAAGCAAACAAAAACAAACATAAAGAGTGGCTGAAGAGAGTTTAATGAAATACCTATTGTATTAGTCTGTTCTCACACTGCTATGAAGAAATACCCACAGTTTCACATGGCTGGGGAGGCCTCAGGAAACGTACAATCATGGTGGAAGGGACCTCTTCACAGGGTGGCGGGAGAGAGAATGAATGCCCAGAGAGTGGGGAAGCCCCCTATAAAACCATAACATCTTGTGAGAACTAACTTGCTATCTTGAGAACAGGATGGGAAAACTGCCCTATGATTTCATTTTTTCCACCTGGTCCCTCCCATGATACACGGGGATTATGAGAACTACCATTCAAGGTGAGATTTGGGTGAGGACACAGCCAAACCATATCACCTATTTACAAAGCTAGGGTAGGGTTAAGCTACCGCAAGGGATGGTGAAGCACTCTGGGGCTCCACTTCCCCTGGCCCTCATTGAGACAAGAGCAGAAAGCAGTACAGGGATCTAGGAAAACACTGAGAGTCACAGCTATAGGAAAAGTCCGGCCAATAGGAACTGATGGCTTTCACAGAGAAAGGCACCCACTGGCAACCTAAGTAGCCCCAAAGACACAGACAGTTTATAAAAATCACAAATGACTGGAAATTATGATAATTTATTACTGATTTGCTCTTAACTGTTACCCATTTTATGCTATATATAGTTTACCACAGTTAAAAAATAAAAGGAAATTTATTTTTAATTTTGAGTATATATACAGATTTATATAATATTTACCATACCAGATGTTAAAACATCTGAATATTACTCCTGGGTATTCTGTGGCATAAAGGTGTGAAGATTTTTGTTAAGAAGTAATTAACATTTGGTATTTAATACTTACACCATCCACCATTTTCATAGTGAGATTCTTTATATATGTGTGTGTATATAATTGAAGTGGATATTAATTTTTCTGCACTGGGGGAATTGGGTCAAGATTTGAGCCATTAGGTATATTGACTTGTCAGTTTTCCAGGATATTCTCAAAGAACTAATATGTTTTAACAGAGTGCTTAGATGAGGCTGCTATGAATCAGCACAAATTTAATCTGTGTTGACTTGGCTTTGCTTTGCCTCCTACCTTTCTCCAATCTTTACTTACCTTCCCTCTGCACTCAGTAACTATGTTTCAATATATTTGTCATTTGAACCTTTGAATACAGTTGCAACATTCTAAGTCAACAGGACAGCTAAGCATACCTCGTAGGAAAAAAATTTAGACTTTAACCTCAGAAATTGATGAAATATTCTCAAGGATTATGGTTCCAATAAATACTGTTTAAAGTATTTTATTCATAGTTCTATTCAATAAAAGTTTATAGAGCACCTACTTTGTTCCCTGAATCATTTTAGGCACAGAGAATGCCAAGAAAGACTAAGTCCTGAATGACAGGAACCAGAAGATCCAGTGTGAGAGGGTCTTAGAGGGAACAATGAGACGGGGTGTTGGTCAGGAACAAGTTGGGTATGCTTCAGGTACACGAGTACTGTGGGAGCATGGTGAGGAAGCACTGAAAGATGAGGCCAGCATGGGTGTTTTAGTTATCAATTGTTGTATACCAAATCACCCCAAAGTTTAGGGACTTAAAGCAACAAACATTTATTATCTAACACAATTTCTGAAGGTCAGGAATCTGGGAGCAACTTAGCTGGGTGGTTCTGAATCAGCATCTCTCAGGACGTTGCTGTCAAGTCACTAACAGAGGCTGTGGTCATCTGAAGGCTTGACTGGGGCTAGAGGATCTATTTCCAAGATGGCTTACTCACATGGCTGTTGGCAGAGGTCTCCATTCCTCTCTGAAATCTGGAAATACATCTCACTTCTTTGGCATGTCTGCTTCTCTGTAGGACTGCTTGAGTCTCCTCAGGACACAGCAGCTAACTTCCCTTGGAGTATGTAAGCAAGAGTGAAACTACAATGTCTTTTTAAAAATTTTTATTTTACTTTAGGTGCATTTCTCCCCATGGTATCCCTCCCCACCCCCCGCTGTCTCTCCCCTACCCCCGCCAACTGCCCCCAGTGTGTGATGCTCCTCTCCCTAAGTCAACATGTTCTCATTGTTCAACGCCCACCTGTGAGTGAGAACATGTGGTGTTTGGTTTTCTGTTCTCGTGTCAGTTTGCTCAGAATGATGGTTTCCAGATTCATCCAAGTCCCTACAGAAGACACGAACTCATTGTTTTTTATGGCTGCATAGTATTCTATGGTGTATATGTACCACATTTTCTTTGTCCAGTCTATCATTGATGGGCATTTGGGTTGGTTCCAGGTCTTTGGTATTGTACACAGGGCTACAGTGAACATACGTGTGCTTGTGTCTTTATAGTAGAACGATTTATAGTTCTTTGGGTATATACCCAGTAATGGGATTGCTGGGTCAAATGGAATTTCTATTTCTAGATCCTTCAGAAATTGCCACACTGTAGAAAAACAAGCAATGGGGAAAGGACTCCATGTTTAATAAATGGTGTTGGGAAAACTGGCTAGCCATGGGCAGAAAGCAGAAACTGGACCCCTTCCTGTCACCTTACACTAAAATTAACTCCAGATGAATTAAAGATTTAAACATAAAACCTAACACCATGAAAACACTAGAAGAAAACATAGGCAAAACCATTCAGGACATAGGCATAGGCAAGGACTTCATGACTATAACACCAAAAGCAACAGCAATAAAAGCCAAGATAGACAAATGGGATCTAATTAAAATTCAAAGCTTCTGTACAGCAAAAGAAACCATCATTAGAGAGAATCGGCAACCAACAGAATGGGAAAAAATTTTTGCAATCTACCCATCTGACAAAGGGCTAAAATCCAGAATCTACAACGTCTATTATGACCTAGTGGTGGATGATAGAGATGGGCTGAGGAGAACGTCTCAGGTGAGAGAGGAGTTGGAGAAGAGAAGGCTCAGGTGGAACCAGCCAAGGTGTCTGAGGAGGAGGGGTCAGTGAAGTAGAAGGAGATCTAAGAAAGTGTGGCATCATGAAGCCAACAGACCGGCAAGAAGACACAAGAGTGGACACTGAATTTGGTACCACGGAGGCTACTGCTGACCTCAGGAGAGAAGATGGGGCACAAGCCTGACTGGAGTGGGCTGAGGAGAAAATGGGACTTGAGGAAGTGGAGACAGCAACTAATGACAGCCCTTTTGAGAAGTTTTGCTCCAAAAAAGGGCAGATGGTTGGGACAGTAGATTTTATCCGTGATCTAGAAAAGGAAGGGAAGGTTGAGTAGGCGGGGCTCAGTTCATTTGCAATTGTGGAAAGTCGCCAAAGAGTGGCTGAGGCTGTGCACTGAACTCTTTACAGCCACCGGAAAGGTCCCTTGGCTCTGGGCAGGGCGCCATCTGGTGCTCAGTCGTGGAGTTGGACTGACAGGTAGGTTGGGCAATGCCTTTGTTAGAACAGAGATTTTTCTTCTCACAAATTTTAAATCCATGTTGGAGTAAACTGCCAAAAGAACAACTAAAACATGATGACTGAAAGATGGAGGTGGACAGTTCTCCCACTTCCTTTAAACTCCTTCCAGTTTATTCCACTTTGTCTTTCTTACTCCCTCATCCTCTTCACCTTAATCCATGAGTCCCTCTGTGTTTCCTTTTCCACTGTCCATTTCTATGATGCAGAATCTAGTGATGCAGCTATAGACCAAGAAATAACAAAGATTGCTGGCAGCCACCAGAAACCAGGAGAGAGGCTGGGAAAAGTTCCTCCCTTAGAGCCTCCAGAAGGAACCAGCTTTGCTGACATCTGCATTTTGGAGTTCTAGCCTCAGACTTGTGCAAGAATAATTTCTTCAGCTGCCTCTGTCCTCTGGAAGGCTTCCTTCTGCTTAGAAACAGGCCCAGGTCTCCACTATGCTAACCTTCTTAACCATACAACCACACTCCTTGGAAGAGACCAAAAAACACTCCATGACAAATTTTTAAAATTCTTTATCCCTGGCTCGTTTTCCATTTTGCTATTTCTTTATTTTCACATCTAAAACTTGAGTAGTCTACATTCTAGCTCTACTTCCTCTCTCAAAGTCTTGAATTTTAATTTCCTAATTAATGAACTAATCATCTCAGTTCTGTGAGTTCCAAGGTCTTTTCTCAGACTATCTTTGACTTCTGTACCGCAAATTCCAGCCAAACCTCCCTTTTCCATCAGCAGCTTTCTGCCAGAGTCTCCTACCCTTCACCCAAGCACTAGTGCTCACATTTTCCTGTGGCTCATTTTTTCTTCGTTTCATGATTTATATATCGTCTTTGCCAGCGTGTTGTCACATGGATCCCACCAAGTCCTGCTTCATGTGAAAAGCCCAGAATTTTCATGAAACAAATAACAAGTTATCAAGGACAGCCCTCCTGCCTCCATAGCACAGCTCTATGAAGAAAGCTATGAAAAGATCCTAGAGGCTGACGATGGGCAGTGAACACAGCATTTAGCAGGGCAACTTGGATGCACCTCCAAAATGGCATGACCACTATTCCACACTCATGGCATTCCGAAACTCCTTATCTTGAAATGTTCTCCCCACTGCTCTCTGCCAGTCCATATCAGCATCTTCTCCATCATGACACCTTCACAAATACTGGACATTCCAACAAGGGGTCCTTCTGGATGTGGTATTTCTCTCCATGCTGCTCCCACATCCTCAAGTGATAGTTTTGCCATTCTAATACTGGGGAAGATATGGAAGAGGATGGCAGTAGTGGTGGAGAAGCAGCTCTCACACAGTAGGAAAGTGGCTATTAGGTATTGTAGGTGAAAGCCAGGACTCATGCATCTGAGATGGGGATGCACTGAAGCTGATTAAAATTCTGTTATTATATATCCTCAGTCTATTGTTCTACCTCAAGACCCATGCATGCTTTCTTCTAAGGCTTCCCTCAGTACTGGTTGCTCTGGTATTGTTGTAAGGAAGCAAAGAAGGAAGAATGAAGCATCAAAACTCTGCAGCCACCTTAACCTCAACACATCTAGTGTTCCCCTTTAGTTTACAACTGAATGCACTGGGGTTCAGAGAGGCTGAGATTTATCTAAGATTGCAAAGCTGTTCAATGGTAGAATCAGCCTAGAACACAGGTCTTCAGAATCCCTAGTAAGAGCCTTTTCCATTTATCCAGTGATTCAGCAAATATTTTTTTAGTTCTAATCTATAAATTGTTGCACTTGGACAGAGATACAGTGCTGAACAAGATGGGACAAATGCATTTTACCTCAAGGAATTCATATTGTAGTGGGAGGAGACAGACTACAAACAGAGAAAAATCAATAAATATCTCGATAATTATAGCCTATGATTGGGATGTGAAGAAAATTAAGCAGGGATTATGTATTAGAGTGTTCTCATGCTGCTAATTAAAAGACATACCCAAGGCTGGATAACTTATAAAGAAAAGAGGTTTAATAGACTCACAGTTCCACATGGCTGGGGAGGCCTCACAATCAAGGAGGAAGGCTAAAGGCATGTCTTACATGGTGGCAGGCAAGAGAAAATGAAAACCAAGTGAAAGGGGTTTCCCTTTATAAAACCATCAGATATCCTGAGACTTATTCACTACCACGAGAACAGTAAAAAATGCTCCCATGATGCAGTTAGCTCCCACTGGGTCCTTCCCACAACAGGTGGGAATTATGGGAGTTATGATTGGAGATTTGGGTGGGGACATGGCTAAACCATATCAGACTACAATAGAGAGTAGTTTGGGAGTTCACTTTAGATGGATGGTGAGGGAAACATAAAAATTGAGGGAAAACCAGGCATGCAAAGAGATGCAAGGGAGGTTTTTGGACAAAGGAACCGACATTTTCATGGGTTTGAAGACAGAATGTGCTCAGTGTCTTTGTGTACCCCAAGCCAAAGGAGGCCCTTGGGCTTAGCTGAAGAGTAGAGGGCAGGGGTGTGGTTGAGGAGGGGGTGGCAGGTGGCAGATGACTCACTCCTGCAAGTCCTGTTAAGGAGTTTGGATTTTATTCTAGGTAAAATGGGAATCCAAAAGCTGGCCCTCTTGCATACAGATTTTGCCCAGAAGACACAGTATTTTGGAAGGTATGGTTCTACACTACAGCTATTTGAAATCATAACTGAAACTTATGAGGAAAAATCCATCTGCTTCTGTACCAAAAAAAGAACGAAGATAAAACTGAAAATCAGTCATAGTATGTGGATTTGCCCAACTAAATTAAATCACTTTTCTGGAGTCTAGTGGATAAGTGTTTTAGTCCATTCAGTGGCTAGAACAAAATGCCATAAACTGAAGTGTTCATAAACAACAGAAATTTGTTTCTCACAGTTCTGGATGCTGAGAAGTCCGAGGTCAAGGCTCAGGCAGATTTGGTGTCTGGTGAGGGCCTGTTTCTTCATAAATGGTGTATTAGTTCATTCTCACACTGCTATAAAATACTTCCCAAGACTGGGTAATTTATAAAGGAAAGAGGTTTAATTGACTCACAGTTCCACATGGCTCGGAGGCCTTGGGAAACGTACAATCATTGCAGAAGGCAAAGGGGAAGCAAAGACTTCCTTCACATGGTAGCAGGAGAGAGAAGTGCAAGCAGGGGAAATGCCAAACACTTATAAAACTATCAGATATCGTGAGAACTCACTCATTATCACGAGAATAGCATGGGGGAAAACTGTCCCCGTGATTCAATCACTTCCCTCCCTTGACACACGGGGATTACAACTCAAGATGAGATTTGGGTGGGGACACAGAGCCAAACCATGTCAGATGGTGCCTTCTTGCTGAGTCCTCACATGGTAGAAGGGGCAAGCAAACTCCCTTGAACCTCATTTATAATGGCCCTAAGGGCACTAATTCCATGCATCAGGTCTCTGTCCTCATGACTTAGGCACCTCCCAAAGGCCCCACTTCTTAATGCTGTCACCTTGGAGATTGGGTTTCAACATATGAATTTTAGGGGGACACAAGCACTCAGACCATAGCAATAAGTATGTTGGTAAAATTTCTAAAATAAACAAATTATGCTGACATAAACAGGGCAGCTACTAACTCATAATTATAACTGAGACTACTATTCTCGAGGTACAGCTCACAGAGAAGGTAAATGTCAATCAAAACATTTTAACAGAACAATTTAAATATACTTGAGGAGCATCCCCTAAAACTCATCAAATCATTTCAAAACTAAAAGCATATCTGTGAATGTGGATAATTGCCTCTAATATCATGTTTTCTAAGTTAGTATTTTTATGCTAAGTTTTCTTAAAATGAAGTTTCCAGTACAAGGATGCATGTTTGCACTTAAACATATGGTCCACACACATATACATACATGAAGAAAACATATGCCAAATGCTTAAGGGCTGAATTGCACTTAATTATGAAGTTCCATGTTTTAAGATTCACAATTTTAAAACATTGGATTAATATGTAACATGTCATTGGGATTTCTTACAGACAGATTTAATTGTGTTCAATTTTTTTCATTATGGTTTAAATAAACTAATTTGTTTGCTTATCTAGCTATCTCTGATTATTTTATAAAGCTTTATTTTCCACTGTTGGTAACAATTTAGTTACTAGTGCCAAGCAATGTCCTGCAAGGATAGTGAAGTGCAAATCTTTCTTAGTGAGACCAGTATGTGCCAAAGCAACATCTTCATGGGAGCAAAGAAATCCCACATTATGCCACAAGCAGGACATAAAGATGTTCTATAAACCAGAAAATAAGTATTCAATATTCAAGGACTCATGAGCATGTACTGTGTGCTAGCTTACTGGATTGACTTTTTAATAGAAGGAAAAATCTTTATTCTTCGTCTGAAATTGCCCAAGAACCCACACTACTAAAACTCAGTTTGAGTAGACCAAGCAGAATGGAGGCACAATACGATTGAGGATACATTTCTAGAATCCTAGGCTGAGGATAATCGTAATTTTTAAAAGGCATGCAGTTACTGGTCTATGTAATTCCTTTTATTCTTACACATGTTAAGATTAATTACTGCCTTGATTTTTTACTTTAGAGGCATACTTGTAAGCTGTGAAACTACCTACTTAGCAGCTTTTCCTGCCTGCTAAAGTTCTTCTGGCTAGAACAAGGTAAATGCACAATAATTGCTTCTCATCGCTCCTTTCCTGCAAATAGGTAGATGGAAGCAATTGGTGTTCATAGGCTATTGAGTCTTCTTTTAATAATTTCCCTTAAGTAAAAGCTAGAATTGGAAGTAGTTACAAAAAAAAAAAAAAAAAAAAAGAAAGAGCTAGAGAAAGCTGGTGCAAGATGGTATTCTATTAATACTCATTGCTTGGAGCTCAGTTTGGCATTTGACTGAGGAAGTCACCACTTTCTCTCAAGCAAATAAATTCAGTTGTTAAAAATGCAGGAAAGATTCTAAAATGCGCTTACTATATGCTTATAACTTAAGTCACGGATACTGAGAATTACTTCCAATTTTTCCTAAGTTTAAAATAAAGCGAGAGCTTAAATGAAAGCCAAAATCACAACTAAAATGATTTAAAATGAATTAACCATATTTATTCAGTTATAGCTAAATACTCTCATTATTCTCTCATCTCAAATCAATATGGACATTAATTTGAATGAATAGACTAGATTGCCATTTTATGCTAGATGTATAATTTTTTAGAATAATAGACATATGAACACACACTATGAAAAATATATTTCTAAGTAAACCAGCAATCTGTTTCTCATGTTTCAAGTTTTCATTTTGAGTTTATTGAATTTTTTTTTGGTTTTTTTTTGAGATAGGGTCTCACTCTGATACCCAGGCTAGAGTACAGTGGTGTGATCATGGCTTACTGCAGCCTCTGCTGTAACTGATCCTCCCGTCCTCAAGTGATCTTCCCTCCTCAGCCTCCCTAGTAGCTGGGACTACAGGCACTCACCATCATAACTGGCTAATTTTTGAATTTTTTGCAGAGACAGGCTTTCACCATGTTGGCCAAGCTGGTCTTGAAGTCCTGGGCTCAAGCGATCTGCCCGCCTTGGCCTCCCAAAGTGCTGGGATTACAGGCCTGAGCCACTGCACTTGGCTTATTTGAATTCTTTACAGGTCTTTTTGGTTACATGGTTAATTGAAGTTGTTTCATATAAATTACTTAGTTTTGCTTTGTACTTTTATATAATTGTATGTTCTTCAAATTACTAGAATGATAATACATCTTTTTGAAGATGACCCATCATAACCTAGCAGCATTTATTTATACACCCAATAAAAGCACCCAAAAGTCAGAATATTTTGACTTGAAATATTTAATCTAGGCAATAAAGCTAGACACTTGGATTTAGAATTTAAGATTTAGAAAATCTTAAAACATTGTCAGTCTTGCTTTTTCAGAATAAATCTTATTCAGGCCATCTTTCTGGGATTCTAAAACCCAGATCTATCAGAGCTTCAGAAATTGTTGTGAAGAACAGACTTCTGAATACAAAACAAGATAATATTCCCTCAGTTCCTTGTGATATAAATGCATTTGTTGGGTGGTTTATTTTCTTTTATAATTGATATTTTACAGGTGATTAAAATAAATTCTAAGTAATGTCCACTCTGAAAACGAAACATTGTGTTATGTGTGGAGAGAGAGATGACTCAGTTCACAAATATATTTCTAAAAGTGAGTTTAATTTCTATTTTGAGTCCCATTTCATTAGGGGACATAAACCAAATTTAACCCAGCTAAATCTGTTGGGTCTCCTCCCCAACACACACCCTCAATTTTTTCCAGGGTTCCATCTAAGTTCCTACCCTGTCCTCATCAGACATCTGTCCACACAGGAGGCTGCCAAGACATCCTCATTCCCATCGAGTCTCTAGGTGACAGTCTTTGCAGATGACTGCAGCATCCACTTCATTACCACCACCAGCTCTGTTTCATTTGGAACTGTGCATTGCTGGAACAAGGAGAGCTCTGAGGCTGTCTCGAGTCCACTGGCCTAGGCACAGTATCTAGGCACTTCTACTCAATGCTAGTGAGTCATCTGGGTTTTTGAGAAGTAACACAAGGTTTCCCACAGTCTCAGATACCCTATACTATACTGAGATTCTGGTGTGTCTTATCTGCCTACTCCAAAATTTGATGAGGCTGATGTGAGAAAAGAGAAGGGTTTCCTATCAACCTGAGTGTCTAAGGTCTCTTCCTTCCCCCTGTAATTCTCTTTCTCTATTTCATTTCCAGAGGGTAGCTACACTGTTCACCAATTCTTCTACATCATTTGTTTTTGGCCCTTGCAGGATTGGAAATAGCAGTAAATTCTTTGGCCTTTCTCCTGAAGAGAGGTGGGGTATAATTCCCTCCCCTTGGGTCTGGGCTGGCCTTAGTGACTTACTTAAAACCAACAGCGTACGATGGCAATACCACTGTGTGACTTTTGAAGCTAGATCAGAAGAAACCTTGGAGCTTCTGCTTTGGTCTCTAAACACTGACACTCCACGTGCTTCCTCCAGAACCCAGCCACCAAGCTGTGAGAAGTCCAAGCAACATCCAGAGGCCATGGGTGAGTACTTTAGTCAAGAGCTCCAGCTGAGCTCTTAGCCAATAGGGCGCATCCATTGCCAGCCTATGAGTAAGCCTCTTGGATGCCCAGCCCACACGATCCTTCGGTTGGTTCCTGTTCCAGTCAACATCTGACTGACACTTCATGAAAGACCTGAGGCAAGAATCACTCAGCTGAGTCCTTCCCAATTCCCAAGCCACAAAATTATGAGCAAATTTAAATGACTTCTGAATGGCTTCTGAATTTTGGTGTAACGTTTTATGCAGCAATAGAGAGTCAGAACATGGGATGTATCTTGCACATTTTGAAGCTAAAAGCCAGACTTCTGTGGCTCCAGAGTCTCAGCATTTTCATTTCTCAGAGAGTCTATAAATTGAGAATTAACTGGGAGAGACAATGGGTAGATGGAAATGTGATGAATAGCGTGGGGCTACAGGGGATGGAATCCTTGGTTGTCTCTAGACATCACCTCACTGCAAGGGTGTGACAGGTTATATGTGAGTGAAGTGTTTTCTGTGTCTCTTACAAAAAGGGATAGGGTTTTATCCTTTAAATAAAAAAAAGTGGGGTGCTGTAATCCTAGAACTTTAGGACGCCAAGGTGGGCAGAATACTTGAGCTCAGGAGTTTGAGACCAGCCTGGCCAAAATGGTGAAACCCCATCTCTACTAAAAATACAAAAAATTAGCTGGGCGTGGTGGTGCATGCCTGTAACTCCAGCTACTCGGGAGGCTAAGGCGTGAGAGTTGTTTGAACCCAGGAGGCGAAGGTTGCAGTGAGCCGAGATCATAACACTGAATTCCAGCCTGGATGACAGAGCAAAACTCTGTCTCAAAACAACAAAAAAAGATAATTATAAGGCTGATATGAAAAGCAATGTAACTATCACACTTTAGCTATTCTCAGGGTTTGGAGCATGCTGGGACTATAAGAACTCTGCAGTGGCAGGTGGCAAGTAGGGAATCAATTCAGATGGTATGCACACCCACTTTCGTCAAACACTGCTTAGGGAGTAGGTACTGTGCTTGGAGAGAAGCCTTGGAGAAAGTAGCACAGCAATTCAGTTCATGAATGAGCAGGTTCTACTCATTTCTCATATGCAGGTGATGGAAGATAATGAGCAACATGCTTTCCAGATCCAAGGAACAGTTGACGCATAAGGCTATTTCCAGTTTAATGCAATGATGTACTGAAATTACATTTCTGGGCACCCTCTTTCGGTCTCCTCACCTCTCCCTGTCCACTGGTTTTGTTTTGCTCTCTTTAGTAATTGTTCCTCTCTTCACGTGACACAGTATGTCTGTCCCACAATCCCCGAGTTCTCATGCTTCAGCTCCAGTCACACACACAGCTGCTCAGAGTCTCAATGCTAACTTCCTAGAATGAAGATGGACTTGGTTTCGACTGGTGACTCAATGGACCTGGCAGGCCCACCTTGGCTGGGGTATGGTTTGTATATAACAATCATGACCCATAGGAGCCCACCACCCCTATGCAGGAGGTGGGGGGAGGGAGAGCAGTTCTCAGAGAAGGGGCATCATTGTGGATAAGGCAGGGGTTCCAAAGTTGTCTACTTGGTCCAGTGTCTTCAACATAACAACTGCTTAATAAACCATAGCTGTTATGAGAGAAACATTAATAATATGTACTATGGATCTTCAACTAATGTCCTGAAAAGTCTCCCTCAAAGACATTCATGTGGGCAAAAATTAAGAACTTATTTCCTTAATGCCCAGATTGACTGACCATATGATCTCTCCAACCCAGGGTCTTTATCATCAAGAATGTCATCACTAAGGTTGATCCACCTTACAGAGTGTTCATAAATGCAATCATCTGGGCCAGCATAATTATTAACCAGGAGAGGTAATCATTTTGGAACATAAACATCCCTGGAGAGAAGCCTTTGTCCCAGACCAGAACAACAGCTGTCCGATATTGGGTGCCCACTCTTTTCCTGTCACTTGATCAGTCCTTTAAGAATATTTTTTCTTTGAATGCTCACATTAATCCTGTGGGGGTAAGTATAACCATTTCTATTTCCCAGTTGGAGAAAGTGAAGTTCAAAAGTGAAGCAACTTCTTAGCAAATAAAGAGTCAGGTAGGATTTAAACCCAGATCTGTCTGTTGAACTTCTCAACACACTTGCCTAGAAGCACAAGGCCCTACCTGCCCATGGCCCTCAAGAAGCCTCAGGGCACAGTGCCTCGCAGCCTTTCTTCCCCAGCTGACCCAGTGTGCCACTGCAGCCTGCCCCACCACACCTTTCTCTCCATCTCTGCAGAGGGCACTTGTTATTTTGTCTGTCCAGGATTCTTCTTGTGTCCATACCTCCCCGAAAAAGAAATAACTGGTAAGTATGCCTCTTCCCTTGCCATCCTAGGAGTTCCTGCAGGAATTGCAATGTACCACTATAACACCATTCCTCCCTCTCTTCACAGGCATTGGGTATCTAAGGAGTAGGCTCTAGATCCCAGCTGAGGTGATCAGCTGCTTGTCCTGCATTTTTGGAATTGGTGTCAAGAGACGTAACCAGGTCTCTCTCCAGTTGCTGCAGCTCTAATATGTAAAACTTAGGATCTTCCAATGTGCATTTACCACATGCAAGGAAATGAACAGAGAGAAGCAGAGATGAGGAACAGAGATAGGCAGAATTGTGTGCGGGGCCTGCCCACAGTCCTGATAATTATACAATTATGTGACTGCAGACTGACACATAGTAGGCCACCAGGCTGTCAACTTCATGAGTAAGGATCACTCTGGTTTTGATTATTATTGTACCTCTAATGTCTACCGTTGGTTCCTGGTGGCACACAGGAAATCGTCGTTGAATGAGTGAATGACACGTTCTATTAATGTCTCTTTTTTTCTCCCTTCTTTCCTTACATAGGGAGACTCTTGGCTCAGGAAGTTTGGTGAACTCTTATCCAAACAGTCCCAGTTATTAATAACCTTGTGCATTATTCACCCATCTACCCATCCACCTGAAAACACACCATTCAACCACAGAGAACCTCCAGCGAGCCAGGCATTTCTAGGAACTGAAAAAAGTCCAAAGAACACAGTTATTGAGAGCTTCTGTTCTAGGCACAGGGGGAGGTGGGAGGGATAGGCTTCTAACTTCTAATCAGTATTTTCCAGGCCATTCAGCATGCGCTACAACTGGTTGACAATAGCACAAACCCAACACTATTTCTCTAGCCGTAGCCCTACCTCACAGGGGTCCCATGTATTTGCCCCTCTATCTGAGAGGTACCCCAAAAGCTCCCATTCTTGTCCTGGTGTAGCTACCCACATCTCCCAGAACTCCTCCCACAGAGGGCAAGAGCAGTTCCCAGCTCTGTATACCATCCAACGGTTTGCGTATTAGTCAGGGTTCTCCAGAGAAACAGAATAGGATACATATCCACATATAATAGATCTATTATAGGAATTGGCTCATGCAGTTATGGAGGCTGAGAAGCTTCAAGATCCACCATCTGCAGACTACAGAACAGGGAAGCTGGTGGTGTAATTCAGCCTAAGTACTAAGGCCCGAGAATCAGGAGATTAATGGTGCAAGTCCCAAAACCTGAGAAACAGGAATACTGACGTCTGAAGTCAGAAGAAGATGGATATTTTGGCTCAGGCAGGGAGGGCGAATTTATCCTTTCTCCACCTTTTTGTTCTATCTGGGCCCTCGATTGAGTGGATGATGCTGGCCCCAGTTGGTGGGGGTGATTTTCCTTACTCAGTCTTCTAATTCAAATGCTAATCTCTTCCAGAGACATCCTCAATGACACACCCAGAAATATTATCTAACCAGCTATCAGGGCATCTCTTAGCCCGCTTGAGCTGACATGTACAATTAGCCATCATAGCTTTGCTGCTCTGCCTAGCCCCATCCAGTTGAGATAGGCCCCAATCTCAGATGTCTAGACTTTCTCCGTCAGAGGCATATCTTCCTCACTGCTCTGAGCCTGGCAGCCTCTCACCTACCTGTTCCTTAGATCCCAGGAGACCTCTGAGAATGCTCATCTCTTTATTGTGGACTCCCTCTCAGTGTGTCTCTGGCTCCGTCTCTGCTCTATCTCCAGCTAAGACAATGGTTCCTGCTGTTTTCAGTCTCCTCCCTCTTTCAGAGTCTGCTTCCCCTCCCTCCACCCACAGATGTGGGCCACTTACCATCACTCATAATTCACTAAGGGCTAAAGACATTACATCCTTCATCTTATTTAAAACTCTCAATAACCTATGAGACTGGTATCACATCCCCATTTTACAGATGAAGAAACTGAAGCTCAGAGAGGTTATTTTTGCAAGACCAAATGCAGACTAAAAAGCTTAATTTTTTTTTTTTTGAGACAGTGTTGTTCTTGTTGCCTACGCTGGAGTGCAATGGCGCAATCTCGGGCCACTGCAACCACCACTTCCTGGGTTCCAGTGATTCTCCTGCCTCAGCCCACTGAGTAGCTGAGATTACAAGCATGAGCTACCATGCCTGGCTAATTTTTTGTAGTTTTAGTAGAGACAGGGTTTCACCATGTTGGCCAGGATGGTCTCAAACTCCTGACCTCAGGTGATCCACCCGTCTCAGCCTCCCAGAGTGCTGGGATTACAGGTGTGAGCTACTGCACCCAGGCTAAAAAAGTTTCATTTCTTTGTTGAACTTCCGAAGTAAGGTCTGCAGAAGCAATGAAGGTTTATATAGTGATTCAGTTCAGACAGCATCACTGTTCAGTGTCTACAGGCTTGGGGTCGATAAACCTGAAGAGACTCAACTGGGCAAGCATTCATCCCGCAGGGTCATCTCCGAAGCTGTAATGAACACTGTCGCAGTGTCCTTATGATTCAGAAGCTACCCCAGGCCTTTTAAGCTTCAATCCATGATAAATAGCAACAGTTTTTGCTGAGCAATTAAAAATACTTTTATAATGAAAAATTCCATACATTTATGAAAACAGAAAGGATAGCATAATAAACTCCATGTACCCATTACTCAGCTGCTGCAATTAACAGCAAAAAGTCACTCATGTTGTTTCTATACTTCCACACACTCCCCCTCACAAGGGATTAATATGAAACAAATCTCAGTATCATATTATTTCACCCAGAAATACTTTGGTACGAGTTTCTAAAAGATAAGGTTCTGTTTTTTAAAACATGCCATAATATCATCATTATACATAAAAAATTAAGAGTAATTTCTTAGTATCAAATATTCAGTACTGTTTCAAATTCCTTCTACTGTATATAGACTGTGCCCAAATTATGATGGTTCAACTTACCATTTACTTTACAATGGTGTGAAAGCCAGACACAATTCAGGAGAAACCACACTTCAAGTTGAATTCTGTACTAAAAGTGATAAACAGAATGGTTGTATGGGTATACAGTGGTTCTATACCCATTCAGCCATTCTGTTTATCACTTTTAGTACAGAATTCAGTAAGTTACACTGGCTATTCAACATTTTATTATAAAATGGCCTTTGTGTTAGATAATTTTGCCCAACCGTAGGCTAACGTAAGTGTTCTAAGCACATTTAAGGTACTATGCTAAGCTATGATGATATTTGGTTGGCTAGGTGTATTAAGTGCATTTTCAACTTATAATATTTTCAGCTTACAATGGGTTTATCAGGACATAAATGTCAGAGGTGTTCGAACCAGAGCAACTCCATCTTCCATAGGGGCTGGGTAAAACAAGGCTGAAACCTACTGGGCTGTGTTCCCAGATGATCAAGGTATTCTAAATCACGGCATCAGATAGGAGGTCGGCACAAGATACAGGTCAGAAAGACCTTGCTAATAAAACAGATTGCAGTAAAGAAGCCAGCTAAAACCCACCAAAACCAAGATGGCGACAAGAGTGACCTCTGGTTGTCCTCACTGCTACACTCCCACCAGCGCCATGACAGTGTACAAATGCCATGGCAACGTCAGGAAGTTACCCTATATGGTCTGAAAAGGGGAGGCATGAATAATCCACCCCTTGTTCAGCATGTCATCATGAAATAACCATAAAAATGAGCAACCAGCAGCCCCTCTTCCTGAGAGGCACCCAAAAAGCTCCCGTTCTTGTCCTGGTGTAGCCACCCACATCTCCATGAACTCCTCCCACAGAAGGGAAGAGCAGTTCCCAGCTCTGTATACCATTGGGTATTAGTCAGGGTTCTCCAGAGAAACAGAACAAATAGGATACGTATCCACATATAACAGGAGATCTATTACAGGAACTGGCTCACACCGTTATGGAGGCTGAGAAGTTCCAAGATCCACATCTGAGGCTAGAGAACCAGGATATATATACATGTATGTGTGTGTGTATATATATATATATCTCCTATTAGTCCTAGTTCCTATATATATAATAGGATATGTGTGTGTGTGTGTGTATATATATATATAATAGGATATATCTATATATGGAGATATATATCTATATAGATATATAGAGATCTATATAGATATATAGATATATATCCTATTAGTTCTGTCCCTCTAAGAGAACCTTGACTAATACAAGGCGCAACTTAGGAAAGTTAAAGTCTCTCCTAAAACAGAGTGGGTTAGAGGCCCCTGTTAATAAAAGGTAAGGTTGCTTGCCCAACCTTGGGTTAGAGGTCCAACTTAGGAGCGTCAGAGTGCCTTCTAAGGTTTAGGGGGTTACAGGCCCCTCTTGATAAAGTCCGTTTTGGCTAAGAATGGGTTTGGCACTACAGGATGTTATCTGCTGTTCTCGTTGGATTAGTCTGCCTTGCACTGTTTGCTGACGGCTATGGGTGACAGGATTAGGCATGCACAGGATCGTGGGACAGGGGGTGCATTTTCCTCCTTAAAATGGGAAACTTGAGAGCTGATAGGACTGCTGGAAAAAATTCCTTCACTACCAACAAGCAGCTGCCTGAACTCTTCAGCATCACTGCAATGGGTAGGTCTTTTCTCTGGCCTCCCTGAGCTCTTCAGGGTCCCCACCCTGCCTCAGGCAATGCTTCCTCTCTGTGTCTCCCTCTCTGTGCAAACTGGGTAATTAATGGTAAAAATCACGGTTTATTTCCTCTGTAAAGTTGTAATTAACAATAATTAAAAAGGTTTTGTTAGGCTAGTCGTAAGCTGTAGCAAATTTGGTGTGCTTTGTGTGTCTTTCTGTGTTCTATAATGGAAAAGGGTACCGTAGGATAGAACATGGTTGTAGGACCCCTATAAGCCCGCTTTTCAAGATGGCCCAGCAAACTGGTCAGTTACGAACTTTGCTGCAGGTCTCTGAAAAAAAAAAACTGGATGAAGTTTCCTTCTTGTCTTGTATATCCTTGGGAGCCTGACCTTGAAATCATGTAGCCATGCTTTCTGTTTTCACAATGGCAACCATGGTTCAGGGTTCAATTCCTGGCTTAGGAGATGAGTCCTTTCTCTTCTGTCTGTGTATTTATATGTGTTGTGTGTGATGTTTATATCTAAAAGAGCTTTAATTGATTGTTTAATAATCATAAAGACATAAATCAAATATTTGTCAGAAAAATTAGAAGTGTAATGCTTTTCATTTAGTTCATTCAACTTAAGTAATCTTTGGGAAATAAAGACAGTTTTACAGATTATTGATAAAATAAAAATATCAGCCAGGCATGGTGGCTCATGCCTGTAATCCCAGCACTTTGGGAGGCCAAGGCAGGCAGATCACCTGAGATCAGGAGTTCAAGACCAGCCTGACCAACATGGTGAAACCCCGTTTCTACTAATAATACAAAAATTAGCCAGGCCTGGTGGCGCACACCCATAGTCCCAGTTACTCGGGAGGCTGAGGCAGGAATCGCTTAAACCCAGGAGGTGAAAGCTGCCATTAGCTGAGATTGTGCCACTGCACTCCAGCCTCGGTGACAGAGTGAGACTCTGTCTCAAAAAATAAATATATAAATAAACAAATAATTTTTAAAAATAAATAAAAATATCTTTAAAATGTAAACATTTGGTCTAAATTATGCAAGTCAGATACTAAGTTTGCTAAATGCTTTAAGATCATAAACTGCTTCTTTGACTTTTGAAAATTGTTTACAGTTTACCTACTTGGAGCATTCAATTCCAGATAAGGCCTGGGGACATGTAAAAAAGATTAAATGGTAAACGTATTTTAAAGCGAAAGTATCCAGAAGTTAATTGTGACAATCTAACAATAACACTGAAAACTAAAGATGTAAAAACTCTTGTGAGCAGTAACAAAAGATTGTTTGATTATGTTTCCCCAAATAATGCAATAAAGGATATTTTAAGGATCCTTTAAGTTAATTTTGTTTTACTGTTAGATTGTTACCAAGTAACTTCTAAGATTTGCTGCAACTTAATTCCTACGCCTAAGCCTACTTGGCTTAAAGAGAAGGTATGTAATGAGACGATCAAACACTTGCCTGTTCTTTAGCACTGGGAACAAGGGGCAAGAAACACCACCTATGGGAAAGTGATGAGAAAAAAAAATAACAATGGTCAAATACTGAGCCAAGATGGGAGTTAGTCTTTAGTATACATTACATCATTTAGCCATCATGACAGCACCACAGGATAGGAACTGTAGAAATTTAGAGTCGATCATTTAGTTCAATTACTCCTTAAGGATGAGAAATTGAGTCAGAGGGAAAGAAAATGACCTTCCAAAGAGCATCAAGTGGGTGGAAGAATTGGGCTGGAATTCAGGTTTCCTGATGTTCAATTCAGGCCTTAAAAGTGCCTTGGCCATTAAGTTATAACTATGCCTAAAAATAAAGTGGTAATTTGAGACAAAATCAGTTTTGTTTCAGAATTATGACTATTTCAGAGAGAGAAAGAAAATATCTACTCCTGAAGAAGTAGAGTGTTGCCTTTAATAAACCCTCCTTCCCAACCCTTTTCGTTAATAATTGAGCATTTAAATGTCAAAGACAATTTGAGTATACAGAGAAAAAACTAACACGTAACAAACAGGTTGGAAGCAAAATGTCTTTTATTTGAATACTGAATACATTCTGTTAAGACATAAGAGTGTGCTAAAAATGAAATTTTTTAAAGAAAAAAATAGCACTAGCAGCAATACAATTAAAATGGGAAAAGTATAATTTCTAATTATTTCAAATATAACATAAACGACAAATAGATACAGTAGCATTCTGTGAACTCCACTTAAGAATTCATTTATGTGATAAGTTATACTTTAAGCTTATTTGAGACATGAGTATTTGGAATTTTCAAAAAATACCAACTATATAAAAAATAGGCACAGCAAATGGAAGAGCGTATCATTATTAATTAGACACTTTTAATGAAAACAGGGCTTGCCAATTAGAAAAAAGTCAAAATTTTTGCTTTAGAAACAAAACTACCTCAAACTCATGTTCGTATTAGAAGTGACAGAGCTACCTGTGTTTCTAGCATTCCATATTGAAGTTTATCTTTTAAATACAAAGAATACGCTCTGCCCATTACAGCAGGATGATACGAACTTAATCTTCAGTTACTCCAGATGCTCAGAGCAGCAACAAAACAAGTCTTAGGATCATCATGAGGCTGGATTTAAAATAAAAGAAAGGCAAAGGGAGAGTCACTTTTATCTGGCATACGACAGAAAGGGCCTTGTGCCCGCCTACCCGGTAGTGTTACTAAGCTTTGGCTCAGGGGCTCTCCCAGCTCAACCCCTTGGAGGATTATAATGTCCCAGACAGAACTGAATTAGCCACTTAAAAATGTTCACTAAATGAATAAGGAAAAATCAGAACTTTCTGTCCTGAAAATCTTGAATGAGGGTTTGTAAGAGAAAGGTTTGGGAAGAAACTAACTTTCAAAAGCTAGTAAAATAAAGCAACTTGAAAAAATAACCGCGGACTAATTTGGGGGAGTTACTAATTCAATTTCAGCTACTTTCTATTAACTGAGGCCTTCTTCTGGATCCATAAACCCTATTTCTTCCTTTTTTTTTTTTTTTCTGAATGAGTCTCACTCTGTCACCCAGGCTGGAGTGTAGTGGCACAATCTTGGCTCACTGCAACCTCCACCTCCTGAGCTCAAGCAATTCTCCTGCCTCAGCTTCCCAAGTAGCTGGAATTACAGGCACCTGCCACCACACTCGGCTAATTTTTGTATTTTTAGTAGAGATGGGGTTTTGCCATGTTGGCCTGGCTGATCTTAAACTCCTGACCTCAAGTGATCCACCCGCCTCAGCCTCCCAAAGTGCTGGGATTATAGGCGTGAGCCACCGCATCCAGCCCATAAACCCTACTTCTGATTCTTCCCACCACCAAGTATCACTTTTAGAACAGGGCTATAACTGGAGAGCTATCTTTTGTAATTACACTCCCACTCCCCTCCCTGAAACATAATTCATAGTCACACTAGAAAATTCTACACAAAAGTAGAAAGAACATTAAAATTATTCATCATACTACCACCCACAGAAAAACACTACTAACAGTTTGAAATCTTTCCTCCCTGTTTTTTATACACAAACATTTTGAATCACACTATATTTGGTTATTTTTTGCCGTTTTTATACCTTATTATGTCACTAAGATTTTCCAATGCCACGAAACCATCTTTGAAAACATGAAATGTAATGTTCACTCAATATTCCATTAAATGGACAAAACGTTTATTTAAACATCTCCTTACTGGTGAACTGTTAGGATATTCCTGATTTTTTCATCTATTGAGTTTTCATTAGAAATAAAGTTGCAATGTGTTCTCACTCATAGGCGGGTGATGAACAATAAGAACACATGGATATATGGAGGGGAGCACTACACACAGGGGTCTGTTGGGGGGGAAATAGGGGAGGGACAGTGGGAGGTGGGGAGGTGGGGAGAGATAGCATGGGAAGAAAAGCCAGGTATAGGTGAAGGGGAGGAAAGCAGCAAATCACACTGCCATGTGTGTACCTATGCAACAATCTTGCATGTTCTTCACATGTACCCCAAAACATAAAATAGAATAAAAATTAAAAAAAAAAAAAAGAAAAAAGAAAAAAAAAACAAAGGGAAAGAACAAACAACATGCATGTTTTCTGGGATTAGAACCCTCCATCTTTGCTCTAAAATAGGATTCTCACAGTAATCTAGTAGCTCCCTTTACACTCAAGAGAGCACACTTTATGCATTAATGCATGTGGATCTTACCAAGAGAAGACAGGATTCTTAGACAAAGGGTGGCATCTTCGGAAGAGACTGAGATACGGCTTCATGGAGGAAATATAGAGAAGATACACAGTTGAGTTATATTCACCTGCCATTGGACTAGGATTCTAACATGGAGGTTCATTTCTGGAGCACTAAGAGGTTGACCCACGGGGATGTATTTGCATGAGACGCTGAGGACCCTCCTGAGAAAGAACTTCTCCTGAGGGAGCAGGGTGGCAGGCAGACAGGTGGAGAAGTGGGCCACCACTCTAACTGTCCTTACCCTACCCCACAGATTCCATATCCTAGGAGGGGACCAGAGGAGTGGACAGGACCTGCAGGTGAAGCAACACAGAAAGAACAGTTGTATCAAAAACTCTGAAACTGGCCAGGTGCGGTGGCTCACGCCTGTAATCCCAGCACTTTGGGAGGCCAAGGTGGGCAGATCACAAGGTCAGGAGTTTGAGACCAGCCTGACCAACATGGTGAAACCCAGTCTCTAGTAAAAAAAAAAAAAAAAAAAAAAATTAGCCAGGTGTGATGGCAGGTGCCTGTAATCTCAGCTACTCAGAGGCTGAGGCATGAGAATCACTTGAACCCCGGAGGCAGAGGTTTTAGCGAGCCGAGATGGCCCCACTGCACTCCAGCCTGGGCAACAGAGTGCAGAGTTAGACTCCATCTCAAAGAAAAACAAAAGCAACTCTGAAAACGTCTGGAACTTAAGGGCATTGGAACCCTTGGTTATAAAGAGCAGCAAAGTGAAGAAGGGACATTTCTCACTTTAGCATGGTACTGCCATGTCCCCTCTCAGGAACTCTGTCAACTGCCAAACCAGCAGTCTCTCCATTTTCCTAAGCTGCCTCTTAAAATGACCTTAAGACCTAGATCGTCTTTATTTTCCTATTCAGTGAGACACATAGAGAGCGACAGCCTTCTCTGTGCTTTGTCGGACTCTCATGAACTCTCACAGGCACTTGCTGGTCTCCTCTCGTGGGGAGCAGCGTAAAAGACCCACGTGTTCAGTTGCTGCCCTTGAAACTCCATTGCCATATATGTGTGAAACTCTCTCACCACTGATGTGAGTGTTGGGAGATACACACGAAGGCAGATCCCTTTCTGGAAGACCTGGGGTTATTTTTTCTGCTGATTGGCCCAAGGCCTCTGGATGGTCTTGTTGAAACTTCCCCTAACTGCATTGCAGTTAGGTCATTTCTACCCAAACACTTATCTCTCTCTCTCTCTCTCTCTCTCTATTCCTTTCTTTTGGCAATCTCAGCTCACTGCAACCTCCGCCTCTGTGGTTCAAGCAATTCTACCCTCCCAGCTAGCTGGAATTACAGGCACCCACCACTATCCCCGGCTAATTTTTGTATTTCTGGTAGAGACAGGGTTTCTTCATACTGGCCAGCTGGTCTTGAACTCCTGACTTCAGGTGATCCGCCGGCCTTGGCTGCCCAAAGTGCTGGGATTACAGGCATAAGCCACCTCAATGGCCCTCTCTGTTTCTTAAATCATGATCTGCTGTGTTCTAGCCTTCTCCTGCTGCCCTTCCTCTCCACACTACGGTTTTCTTTACGAGTATTGCCCTTAAAATGAAAACAAAAGCCTTTCTAGGTTTAATCCTGTCTTGGCATCTGCTTCTAGAAGGATTGGACTAACATCATTCTTTCCTACCTGGACTTGACATGATTAGCTCAGGTCAGCTATGATCCTGAGAGAGTAGACAGAGATCTCTGTTTGTCTACTGAATCCAAGGCCTCAGGCTAGAATCAATGTGCTAGGTAGAGGACAATTCTCCACCAATTTATAGCCCTTGTGTGGGGATGTTAGAATTGAATATTGAGATAATAACTTCTTTTTCCTAGAAAATTTTATTTCCTCCACTCTAAGCAGGAAGACAGGACCTCCGTGGCATTCAGAGGCTGCCTGAAAATATCCTCTCATCCTGTGCCGGGTGCGGTGGCTCATGCTTGTAATCCTAGCACTTTGGGAGGCCGAGGTGGGTGGATCACCTGAGGTCAGGAGTTCAAGACCAGCCTGGCCACCATGATGGTGAAACCCCATCTTAAAAAAAAAAAGTTAAAAAAAAATATATATATATCCTGTCATCCTGTCCTTTGGGAAAGTTTTGACTCGTGATGCTAGGTGCCTCTAAGAGAGAGAGAAGCAATGTTTTAAGGAGGGAAGGGCAAGCAGAGGACATCTGAAGCCCAGGAGGAGAGACGGTTCATTGCTTCTCATAGAATGGAGACTTGAGACCTTCCTTATCTTGGGGGTTATGGAGCTGTAAGATTCAGAGCAGGGTGGGGATGCACTGTGGGCTGTAGCATAGGCACTGGGTCCCAAGACGGTCCTAGATTCCCATCCCCAGGTACAGCATGTAAGCATGAGAACCAGAAGACTTGAAAGTACCGTGGGGGTTGAGACAATGATGATAGTAACAGTCATGTTATAAACTGAATACAGAAGTTTCTTTCTTGGTCTATGTCA